>PVIY010064518.1:0-10127 GCA_004026745.1 Myrmecophaga tridactyla
TCGTACCCATTTTGTGACATTTGATTGAAAAAAACTGTTACACCGTTGTGGGGAGAATTCTATATATTGGTCAGGATTGTTGTTCAAATGTGGTATGTTACATTTTGTCTGCTAATAGAGTAAGGGGTAGGAAAATTGCCCACAATGATTACTTAAAGAACAGACAAATTCATAGAGTTTTGGCTTTACATGTTTGTGATGCCATTAGAAACATTCATTATTAATTGTCATTGCTTCCTGCTGAACCGACTCTTTTATCATTACATAACCTTAGTCTGATATTAGCCTTTTTTGTGTCACTCATATAACTGCTTATTTTTTACTACTTGCCTGATTTCATTTTCCTACATCATTTTAATTTTCAGCCATTCTGTATCATTTTGTTTTACATGCTTCTCTTGTAATTAACATTTGGATTATTTTACTACGCAGAGTACCTTTCCATGTAACTTACATAAATTACTTAATCTGATTTCCGTTTCCATCTTATTTTGTGTTATTTTCTACCTTTTCTGTTTTTCTCCTATGTTTCTTGCTTTTCTTTTGGATTAATTTGCTAATTCAGTAAATATTCACCAATTGCTACTATATGTCACATTTTTATATGCAACCCAAATCTTTCATTTAGGGTCACTTTTCTTCTGCCTGAATTACTTTTAGCCCTCTACCTTTTTAATTTATGAAATGCCTTTCAATGTCAATCAACATTTTTTTCTCTCTGCTAGCTTTCAACTAGTATGGTTGAGAAGTTATCTCTTGAGTTTGCCACTCTTTTAAAGATTTTTCTAAATGTGACTACATTTTAAGATCTTCATATATATTCTGCAATTTCATTTTTGTAGATAGGTCTGGCTTTATTTAAACTGCCAGGGATTGGCTGGTATAACTGAATTTGTTTTGATAACTTGAGTTCTGGAAAATTCTTAGCCTTTATCTCTTCATATTTTGCCAATGCCCCAATTCCCTTCTCTTTCTGAACTCTAGTTAAATCTGTACATTGAATCTTCTAATTCCATTCCTAGACTTCATTCATACTCTGTGCTTTATTCTGGATAATTTCTGTTGGCCTCTCTCCCAATTCACTGATTCTGTTTCATCAGCTGCATTTCATCTGCTATTAATCCCAATCATTGAATTCTCTATGAATTTCTTAATTTTAAATTCTGTAATTTTCATTTGTAGGAAATAAAATTAGTTTTTCACATATTTTCTTATTTAATTTTCCCTTCATATATTTTGAAGTCTATCACTTATTAAATGAACCATGAAAACAGCTATTTTATGTTCTGTAATTGCTATTTCGTGATTTGGTAATTCTAGCATTCAGAGTATTTATGGGTCTCTTTCTGCTGTCATTTCACTGCAATAACACACTTGGTCCCTTGTACCCTTGTGTGTTTTAGTCATTTTTTTTCTTTCAGCTACTTATTTTACTTAGAAAATATCTTCTGGGAATATTTTGAGGCTCGGAATGAAGTAAGACAAGGTAGGCAAACTATGACCTGTGGGTCAAATCTGCCTCATGGCAGATTTTGTACAGCACTCTAGATAAGAATGGATTTTACAATAAAAGGATGGAAATATGTGTATTTTATATTTATATAAAATATTTGTAAGATTCTACTATATAAATACTAATAAAATATATAAAATTTAATATTTGTTACAAAATTTTATAATATATAAATATGCAACAGAGACCCTATGTGGTCTTCAAAGCCTAAGACATTTACTATATAGCCATGTACAGAAATGTTTGCCAACCCCTGAAACAATTTCCTCCAGAGAGAGTGCATGTGTGTATAAACACATGGGTTTGCTTCTCTCAAGAGTCCATATGAACAGTCCATACCACTTTATATTCTTGTCCATAGCTCTTTACAGATCACTCAAATATACTGATTTTGGGCTACAGCTCCATGTCTGAACCAGTCCTTCTCAGAGCACTTCCCACCCCATTCAGAATCAATGAACCGCATATTGCATTTTTTTAATAGTCCCCTCTCTCTGAGACCTCCCGACTGAGTGTCTCTTAACGTTTAACTGATGGATCTTGTCCTGCAAGATTGCGCTTTCGGTGTTCACTTAAGAACCTTAAGTTTTTTGCTTCTGTCATTCACTGAACAAGTTTGAATGACAGTATATAGAAGTCTAATTTAATTTCCCCACAACACATATATTCCCAACACCATTTATCAAAAATTAGATTTCGTCCTGTTTGTAACCCCACCTGTCATTTACCAAGTAAGTCTACATATATGCAAGCAACTGTTCTATTTCTATTCTAGTCCTTTGGTCTATCTTATACCTTTAATCCAGTAAAACGAGTTAAGAAGTCTTATTAGTTCTTAAAAAAGTGAGTTGGGTTTCTTGCCCCTTACATTTACATACAAATTTTAGAATCATCTTGAGTTCCTGAGAAACAAAAATCAAAACTGTTCGAATTTTGAAGCAATAAGGAAGAATCACCAATGTGTTAAATACTGACTTTCAATCTCACTCCTTATTTATGTCTTCACTAACATCTCAATTACAACATTCCCCTTAAAGGTGTGGCACATCTCTACACACAGGAGTGTGTAATCCTGAGGTAGAGAATGGACCTCCAAATGTCCATGCCCTAGTACCTGCAATGTATGAATGTTACTTTACATAGCAAAAAAAGACTTTGCAGGTCTAAAGAATACTAGTTGGTAATCTTAAAATAGTAAGATTATCCTGGGCTATCCAGAGAACTTTCTCCAACTGCAGGCAGAAGATTAAAGTGAGGAATGGCTGTGCTGTTACCCACTTGAAAGGCGGCACTTTGACAAGGAATGCAGATGGCCTTAAATAGCTGAGAGGATCCCAAATGACAACCACAAGAAATGTTAACTCCAATCCTATGGTGGTAAGGAAAGGAATTCTGAAACGAGTATGAGTGTTCTCTTCCGCAGAACTTCCGGTTACGAGACTAGGTTGGCTGTTAGGTTGATTTTGGTATTGTGAAACCCCAGAGCAGAAGAACCAGCTGAGCCTACCTGAGCTTATGACTAAAGAACTGCGAGGTAATAAAGTTGTATTGTTCAGCAAACACATTTTCCTGGGTTCTTCAAGACTGGCAGTAAAAACATAGTCTTGTTACTACTTCCAAGTAACTGCTGATATGGAGATGGATTTTTTTTTTAATGTTATCTCAAAAACCTTAAGTTCTTATTAATTCTAATCACTCACCTGTAAAATTCTTTTGGAAAATCTATTTACACAAATTCTCACTTTTTGTACTCCTTGCCGATTTTCTCCCCTGCTAGAAAATACCCAATATATTTGGATAGTGAGGATGTCTTATCCCTTATCACAGGACGCTAGCTTCACAACTGTCCATTTAGAATGATCTAAGTTTGTTTCGGGCAGATTTTGCAGAGGTTAAAGAAACCCCCTTTAATTCCTATGTCCCTAAATTTTTCATGTTATGCACACTGACATTTTTCGAATGCACTTTCTACATGTAATGATTAATCATAAACCTGTAATGTGATCGGCACTGACTGCTTTTCCTAATGTAAAATCCACTTACATTAATGGGATGAACCTTTATACATTCATTAAAAACAGTGCTGGGTTTGGTTTTCTATGTGTTTACTTGTTATATCTGTATTAGTCTTCTCTCTAGGCTCTGGAACATCTGCACAACAGGAATTACTTCTACAAACTTGAGAAGAACTTGCCAGTATAATAAAGTGTTGTATCTAAATGTGGGAATGCTTCAATATTATTCAGATTTTCTATTTCTTTGCTAGTCAGTTATGGCAAGTTAATATTTTTTTAGAAATTTGTCCTTATGTAAATGTTCAAATGGTCTAAAAATACTTTTGAATTTCTGCATGATTTTTCCCTTTTCATCACAGCCATAACATTTTATCGTTAGCTTTTAATTTTACGTGCAAAGAATTAACATTTAGCGTGTAATGTTTATTGGACCTAATTCATTAAAGACTGTTATATCCTTCCATATTCTTTTACAAGATATACTTTGATAATACTTAAGATGAATGCTGTAGATTATTATATTGTTTACTGCCCTAATTCCTTAGAATATTATGCAAACCCATCCATTAATACTGCCTTTCAAATCTTTTGAATGTAAACTTTCCCAACCTGGTGATTTGCGTTAACTAACAGAATGTGAGTAAATGGATATAAAGCATGTCTCATCTAAGCAGCAACTTGGAATCCAATTGTAGGGGGCTGGCTCAGCCTCTTGCTATACCTCTCTCCCAAGTCAATGAGCATATCCCATATGTAAGGGCTGCTGCTACAGCATGGGTCTGGGGAAGAAAAGCTACTTGGGACAGAACCAAAGACAAGAGAGCTACACAGCTGATCCATTTTCATGACCCAGAGCCATGTGAGTGGTGTATTTTTAGCCACCAAGATCTGGAAGGCTTTTTAAAATATAAATATTGGTGACCAGTTTGTTAACTTCAATCATTCTCCCTTAATACATATTTATGCTGACTGCTTTAGCTGTATCTCCTAAATTCAGTTATTTCTTCAGATTATTTTCTAAGATTTCTTGAGTAGATACACTCAAAAGAACATATACTCTGTACCTGTTTGATGTCAATCATGTTTTTCAATTTATCTCATTCTTTATCTACTTCTTAATTTTTTATTTTTTTATTTTCTTGGTTACTTATTATTTGCTAACAGGGTAAGGTAAATCACTCATTATAACTGAATTTGTTGTCAGTTTTTGCTTCATATGTTTGAAACTTTGACATTAGATACAATAAATTTAAAATAGTTTTACTTCCTGATGGGTTTCATATTTTATCCCTTATAGTGGGACCTTCTTCAGTACTAGTAATGCCTCATCTTCAAGACTACATTGTAAGTCACTATCATCTGATGTTAATATATCTACAAAGCTTTTACTTGTGTTTACTCAAAAAATTTGGCTATGTGGCTGTTTTTGTTATGTCTTTATTATATAATTCACAGTGTACAATTCAGTGGTTTTTATTTTATTCCGAGTTGTACAATCATCGCCACATTGAATTTTAAAAGATTCTCATACCGAAAAGAAACCTGGCATTCATTAGCAAATATTCCCCATTTCCTCTCAACCCCCACCACCTCTCTAGCCTCGGAAAGCATAAATCTACTTTCTGTCTCTATAGATGTGCTTCTTCTGGACTTAACAGATAAATGGAATCATTCAAAATGTGGTCCTTTGTGACTGGATTTTTTCACTTAACATAATGTTTTCAAGGTAAGCCCATGATGTAATGTGCAAAGAATTTATCAGGACTTCATTTCTTTTTATTGCTGAATAACATTCCACTGAATGGCTATACCACATAATTTTTTATCCACTTATCTGTTGGTGAACATTTGATTTCTTTAAACTTTTATAACGCTGCTATGAACACACACATTAAGTATTACGATATATGTTGTCATTTCTCTTCGGTATATACCTAGGAGTGGAAATGCTGGATCATATGGTAACTTTCTTTTCACCCCTTTTGAGAAAACTTCCAGAGACTACTTTCCATTCAATTCAGCATTCCACAAGGGCTCTGGTTTTTCCACATCTTCACCAACACTTGTATCTTTTCTATTATAGTCATACTCGTGAACATGAAGTGGAAACTCGTAGTTTTGATTTACATTTCCCTAATTACTAAGGATATTGAGCATCTTTTCGTGTGCATTTGAGTTATTTTCCTTTTAGAAATCAACATTCAGTTCTTTAACCATCTTTTAATTGGTTTGTCTATTACTGAGAACCTTAGTCTATTCTAGATGCAAATTCTTTATCAGATACATGATTTACAACTATCTTCTCCCATTCTCTGGGTTATCTTTTCACTTTCTTGAGATCGTCCTTTGAAGAAGTGTCAAAAACTACAATGACATACAATTAATCTATTTTTCTTTGCTCTTGTGTTTCTGTCAGATAAAAAACAGCCTACCTCCGAAGTCATCAAGATTTACACCTATGTTTTCTTCTAAGAGTTTTATAGTTTTAAGCTTTTTACACTTAGGTCATTGATCCATTTTGAGTTAATTTTTGGTGTGAGGAAGCTGTTGTTGGAGTTCATTCTTTTGTATGTGGATATTCAGCTGACCAGCTATCATTTACTCAACAGCATTGAATGGTTCAGCACCTTTATCACAATCAGCTGATGACAGACATGGTATTTTTAGATCTTAATTCTATTCCACTGTCTATGTCACTACCACACTATCATGATTACTACAGTTTTGTAGTTAAGTTTTAAAATCTGGAAGTATGAGTCCTTCAACTTTCTTCTTTCTTTTCATGATCATTTTGGCTGTTCTGGATCCAATGAATTTTCTTATGAATTTTATATCAGCTTGTCAATTTCTACAAAGCCAGCTGAGATATTGATAGACACTGTGTTGAATCTGTAGATCAATTTTGGTTGGTTACTATTTTATACTATAAATTTTTCTAGTCTTTTCCTGTCAACTTTTTGTTTACTTCTCTTATTGTCTCATATAAATAAATGGTTATACTCACATCCAGTCTGACAATCTTTGTTCATTTTAGCTACTTAAATATTTGGGTTTAAATTTACCACCTTATTTTTGTGCTATGTCCATCCCTCTTTCCCTTCTCTTTTGCCTGTTCCCATTTCATATTTTCCCACTATCCTAAGTTTCAAGGTTATAGCCTCTAATTCTGTATTTATCATTTGCTTTTCTATGTGCCCTTTGGTGTCTCTGACATCTGGAATCCCTTTCATTTTCCTTTGGAATACCTGTTAATGAAGCTCTAGCTAAGTGTCAAGTTTCACATTGTATTTCATCCTCATACCTGATACTTTTGCAAGGCATACAATTATAGCTGGATAGCTATTTTCTCTTGGCACATTAAAATATAACTCCATTGTCTATTGGCTTCCATTGTTGCTACTGGAAAGTCAGCTGTCTAGTGTTACTTGAAAGTAGTATCTTTTTTCTCTGGTGGTTCTAATCGCCATTGCTCAAGTTCTACAAAAGTTGTAACTTTTACTAGTTAAAATATTGACTGCTTCATTTTCTCTCTCCTTCTGGAACAATGATTAAATGCATATTGCAGACCTTGTTTATATCAATCTTTAGTTTCCTTCCTGCTAGCTTTTTATCTCACTTCTCAGAAATAAAAACCTCTTATAAAGATGAATGTAGACTTTGGGCATTATACATGATGCTTAATGAATGTAGGTGGCTGAAGAACGTACTGAGAAGTAGACTGGCGAATGATGGTGTAGACATGTGACTGAATATTGTGCTGCTACAAAAAGGAACAAAGCTGTGAGTCATGCCACATTGTGAACGAACCTGGGGGTCACTGGGTAAGGCAAAATAAACCAGACGCAAAAGGGCAATTATTGTATGGTCTCCTTAAGAACAAGCTTATAAGAAAAGTTTTTTATTTCTTTGCTTTGTATATATGTTTTATACTATATATGCTGGTTTGAAAAGAGGTATGTCCCCTAGAAAAGTCATGTTTTAATCTAAATCCCATTTCATAATGGCAGAATAATCCCTATTCAATACTGTATGCTTGAATCTGTAATTAGATCATCTCCCTGGAGATGTAACCCAATCAAGAGTGGTTATTAAGCTGGATTAGGTGACGACATGTTTCCACTCATTTGGATGGGTCTTGATTAGTTTCTGAAGTCCTATAAAAGAGGAGACATTTTGGGGAAGAGAGAGATTCAGAGAGAGCAGAGCAGAATGGCATAGCCACAAGAAGCAGAGTCCATGAGCCAGCGACCCTTGGAGATTAAGAAGGAAAATGCCTCCCAGGGAACTTCATGAAACAGAAAGCCAAGAGAAGAAGTTAGCAGATGATGTTGTGTTCACCATGTGCCCTTCCAGATGAGAGAGGAACTGAACCCTGACCGTGTTCATCACGTGCCTTTCCAGATGAAAGAGAAACTCTGTGTTCGCCATGTGCCCTTCCACTTGAGAGAGAAACCCTGAACTTCATCAGCCTTCCTGAACCAAGGTATCGTTCCCTGGATGCCTTTGATCGGACATTTCTATAGACTTGCTTTAACAGGGACATTTTCTTGGCCTTAGAACTGTAAACTAGCAACTTACTAAATTCCCCCTTTTAAAAGCCATTCTGTTTCTGGTGTATTGCATTCCGGCAGCTAGCAAACTAGAACACATAACAAAAAAAAAAGTTAAAAAAAGAAAAAAGAAAACAGGGGCCTAGATTGTAAGTGCTTATAGCAGTTACATTTAGTTTGGAGTGGTAATTATTATTTCTGGATTTTGAAAGGCTGTATTATATATGTATAATCTGGTATTTAGAGATAAGAATTAAGCCAATCAGGTCAGGATTAAGGTAACGCAGAACAGAGGGGTAAGGAAGACATTGTCCATACTGTAGTACCGCATCTACTCCTTGAGACCAAAGGAAGGAAAGCTTATTTTGTCTAAATTTTCTGTAGCACATAATCTAACTCAACCTATCTGGACAGCTCATATAAACAATCAAAACACAGAGAGCCCAGATAAGAATGAGGGCCTTTAATTCTGTATAGCTTAATATAATGCCTGGATACATTCTAGAATATATTAAGCAGATAATCAAAAAGTATCGGCAAAGTCCCTTGAGGGATGGGAGAAAAAATATGGAACTATTAAACTTTACCACTGGGGAAACTCCTGAAACTGTGTCAAACATTAGGGACACAGAAATCAATAGGCGAAGCCCTTGATCATGAGGCTTTCTCTTGTGAAGCATAACATCCAGGGGTGAAAGTCACTTTGGCAGCATGGGAGATGACAAACCCTCACCAAAACCATTCCTGCCAATTCTAAAGAACACCTAGGGCAATATATATGATTATACAAAGGTTCCAAGCACTAGGCTAACTTTCCAGAAACCTACAACCTGCAGATCGGTCCCTGGACTAGTTAAGTACTAAAATCTAGAGCACATCCAAAACATCAGCTAGTTCCATCTTCCTACCCCATATTATTGACAGCCCCTTCAAACATGAAAAAGTTAGAATAGCTATAGCCCAAATACCCCCTAAAGAGTAGGACAGAAAGATCAAAGAAGATGGTGGAGTTATATAGAGAAAGTAGGGTTTAACAAACGAGTATGACTGCTGAATCATTACATTGATATTTCTTTTAGTCTCCAGTATCTTAGAGCAGCTAGAAGTAAAAACCTAAAATAATGGTAACTGCAACCCATACCAGATTCTGAAATCTTTTCTGCAACTAATTGTGGTGCTGTGCTTTCCAATTGATTGCCTTTTTGTATATGTTATTCTTCATAAAAAAAGGAAAAAAAAGTCAGTTGTGGTGGTAAAAAAAATATTTATTCCTTCTAGGCTCCTATATTCTGGAACAGCTAGAAGGAAAAACCTGAGAGGATGGTATGGTAGCCCACAACAAACTCTGGGATCTGTCCTGAAACTACTTGTGGAAGAGTTCTTTGAAAACTAGTGCTTTTTTCCTTCTTTGCTTTGTATCTATGTCATATTACACAATAAAAAACGTTTTTTAAAAAAAATCTATTACATGTTATATTATACAATTTAATCTGAAACTAAAATAAAGCCTGGCTAGAAAATAATTTTGTACCCTCTTTCACATATTTTTTCTCTTTGCCTCTCAGTACTGATTTCTGAATAATTTGTGAATTGTACCTCAGCAGTCCTGTGTCTAATCTATTGTTAGTTTCTTCAATTGACTGAGTACTTAATTTAAATAATAAATTTTACTTTGAGCCCCATGAAGCTGTCTTTTAAAAAAAAATGTATTCTTTTGAATTTCTTACTCTCTGCATATTTACTTCATATTACGTGTATAATAATCCCAGCATCAAAAGTATTTCAGGGTACCCTCCCCCTCTCTGCGTGGGACATGACTCCCAGGGGTGTGGACCTTCCTGGCAACGTGGGACAGAGATCCTGGAATGAGCTGAGACTCAGCATCAAGGGATTGAGAAAAACCCTAGAATGAGCTGAGAATTAACATCAAGGGATTGAGAAAACCTTCTCAACCAAAATGGGGAAGAGTGAAATGAGACCAAAGTGTCAATGGCTGAGAGATTCCAAACAGAGTCGAGAGGTTATCCTGGCAGTTATTCTTATGCATTA
>PVIY010064519.1:0-10126 GCA_004026745.1 Myrmecophaga tridactyla
ACACCTCAGCACCAGGGTCCAGCCTACCACACAACACCCACTCCTGACCCATGCCCCACAATCCCCAGTGACCTGTGCCCAGCCCCTGCACACTCTTCACATCCACATCATGGCCACCTTGGACCCCTCCCCCTGTTCAAGGACACACCTGTGCCCTGCCTTCCCTATGCTCTGACCTCTGTGCCCCGTACCCCACACCCTGATGCCCATTACCCCCACACTCCATGCACCCACCCACATCCTGCCTACATACCAGCTCCTGTGCATCTGCACAGCCACCACCATCCACCTCCCACCACACATTACATCTATGTCCCTCATGTTGCATATTGCTCATGCACTCCAAGATTGGCCTGAGCGGCACCCCACCCCCACAGCCCCCACCCCATACTTCCACAACCCCACAACCTGCACCCTATGCCAACAGGCAACAGCATAGTGTCCCTGACCCATGCTCATACCTACACTGCAACCTGTCACCACACTGTTGTGCCCCACCCCATATCTGGCATCTTGCTCCATATCCATCCTGAAAATATAATGTTTTAGACTGCTGAAGGAAATTAACTTCCAAAGTAACCCTATCAAGATATTCATATGCCTTGAAGACAATAGAAGATCACTAGCATATCATGATGCACACAGATATAGCCCAGTCTAATGATCAAATTAAAACACCAGAGGAGACACAGACTTGGGATAACTAATCAAAGGTGTTCATATAAATCTACTAAATAAAATAAATGAGATGGCTAATGACATAAAGGAGATCAAGAAGACTCTAGAAGAGCATAAAGAAAATTTGAAAGAATAAATAGAAAAATAGCAGATATCACAGAGATTTAAGATGCTGTAGACCAAATAAAAAATATACTAGACACATAAAACATTAGGTTTGAAGAGGCAAAAGAAAGAATATGTGAACTAGAAGACAGGACAACTGATTTCAAACACACAAAAGAGAAAATGGCAAAAAAGATGGAAAAAATTTGAATGGGATCTCAGGGAAATGATGGACAAAGCAAACTGCACGTGTATATGAATCATCAGTGTCCCAGAAGGAGAAGAGAAGAGTAAAGGACTAGGAAGATTAGTTGAGGATATAATGGGGGAAAACTTCCCAACCCTTATAAAAGGCATAAATATGCAAATGAAGGAAACTCACAACTTCAAATAGAATAAATCCAAATAGGCCTTCCCCAAGACACATACTAATCAGTCTGTCAACTGTTGAAGAGAAGCAGAAAATCCTGAAAGCAGCAAAAGAAAAACAATCTACTACTTGCATGGGAAACCACATAAGACTGAGTACAGACTACTCAACTGGTGCTATGGAAGTGTGAAGGCAGTGGTATGATATATTTAAAATCCTGAAAGAGAAAGACTAAAATTAAGAGTGTTGATGCACTATTGACTTTGGACATTATGCATGATGCCCAGTGGATGGAGGTGGCTGTAGGATGCACTAACTGAGAAGTAGATCAATGAACGATGGTGTATGCATATGAATGAATATTGTGCTGCTACAAAAAGTAACAAAGTTGTGAGGCATGCAATGTTGCAAATGAACCTGTGGGACATTTAGTGAGGCAAAATAGATCAGAAATAAGAGAGCAAATGTTGTATAGTCTCATTTAGAAAACGCTTATAAGAAAATTGGGGCCTAGATTGTAAGCTTTTATAGGAGTCACATTTAGTCTGCAGTTATAATTGTTATTTCTAGATTTTGAGAGGCTGTGCTATATATGTATAACCCGGTATTTAGAGATAAGAACAAAGCCAATCAGGTTGGGATTAAGGTAATTCAGAATACAGGGGTAAAGAAGACATTGTCTGTATTTCAGAACTTCACCTACCCTATGAAACCAAAGGAAGAAAGGTTTATTTTGTCCAGAACCTAAGTTTTCTATAGCACATAATCTAACTCAAACTATCTGAATAGATCATTTAAACAATCCAAACACATGGCCCCCAGAATAAGAATGAGGGCCTTTAATCCTGTATACCTTAATTTAATGCCTGGATACATCCCAGAGTTTATTAAGCAGATAATCAAGAAGTATTGGAAAAGGCCCTTGAGGGATGGGCAAAAAAATATGAACTATTAAACTTTAGCACTGGGGAAAGGTATCAAACATTAGGGACACGCAAATCAATAGGCCAAGCCCTTGATCTTGAGGCTTGCTCTTGTGATGCTTATTTATGTAACAGAGAAACATAGCCTACCTATAGGTATGCCTAAGAATTAATTCTGGAGGACCTCTTTTGTTACTTAGACATGGCCTCTCTCTCTTTAAGCCCAGCTCTGCAATTGAAATCATTGCCCTCCTCCCTACATGGGACATGACATCCAGGGGTGAAAATCTCCTTTGTGATGTGGGAGATGACTCCCAGTGATGAGCCTTACCCTGGCCCATTGTTGACCGTGGGATAAGCAATGCCATCCTGACCAAAAGGGGGAAAAGCAGTGCAACAGATAAGGTATTAGTAGCTGAGAGTGTCCAAATAAATTGAGAGGCTACTCTGGATGTCACTCTTTCATAAGCTTCAGTTACATTGCTACCTATCATAGTTTGCCAAATCCCAACCAATGTCATTCCTGCCAATCCTCAAGAACACCTAGGATATTATATAAGATTCTACAAAGGTTCCATGCACTAGGGTAAATTTTCAGGAACCTAACTCTTCAGATGGGTCCCTAGAACAGATAAATCCTGAAATACAGAAGGCCAGCCTCTCCAGAACATCAACATGAAAAAGTTGGAATGGGCATAGCCCAAATACCCCTAAAGAGTGGGAGAAAGATCAAAGGTGATGGTGGAGTTATACAGAGAAGGTAGGGTTTAACAAATGAGTATGAGTGCTGAAACATTATATTGATATTTCTTTTATTCCCCAGTACCTTAGAGCAGCTAGAAGTAAAAACATAAAAATTTGGAATTGTAACCCATACCAAACTCTGGAATCTCTTCTACAACTGATTGTTGTAGTGTGCTTTGAAATTATTGCTGTTTTGTATATATGTTATTTTTCACAGAAAAAGAAAAAGTCAATTGTGATGATAAGTACATAGCAATATGATGATACTGTGAACCATTGATTGCACACTTTGGATGATTACATGGTATATCGAATATATAATATAACTTAATTAAAAAAATAAAAAGAGAGCTTATAATCTAGGACCCTTTACAATGGGCCCCAACCTGATTACCTATGCTCTTGAATTCAATTCTCTGAGTTTGTATATTACAGTTAGTCCAAATGAATGAGGTATGATAGTGTTCGTCTTTTTGTTTCTGAAATTTCATTCAACATACTGTCCTCAAGTTTCATTCACCTATTTGCATGCCTCATTTAAGTTTTAATATAGGTGATGCCCACTGCCGAGAATGTCAGTTGGCAAATCTGTTCATTCACACCCACTTAAACATTTCTAATCAGATTTTGCTTTAAATGTGAAATTCTTCATTAAAGCCTTTAGGCCTTTAAAATGTGAAGAGAAAAAAAAAGAATAGCATCTGTTCTAAAAAAAGTGAAGATGTACAATTGAAGTTTCTTATGGATGAGATGCTTCACAAAGAGTTCCTCTCCGGAACAAAGTGTTGGATACAGAGAAAGATGTGTTAGTTGATTACAAATTAATAAACTGCCCAGGGCTGAAGAAGGGAGCTTTTAATTGGAGACAGTTACATATCCAGCCACACATGCTATCCTTATAAGTTGCTCTAAGAGAAGTTTCATGTTAATTACCCAGTGTTTAAAACAGAGGATGGACTTGCATATAGTTGGGAAAAGTTGGATAATTTTCCTTTACTGAATTGTTATACTGGATTTCTATTAGCAAATCCAAGTTTACTTCTGGAATAAATGTTTCTTCACAGACAGAGTAATTGGAAAAATAGGGTGATTTTTACCATGGCTTGGGTTTGGGGAATTAGAGATACCCTTACTTTAAGATGTCCAAACCTCCAATATACAACCAAATAAATGGGATCAAATCAGTCCTTCTTTGTGTGAGTTGAGAAAAATAATTGTGAGTGCACAGTGGAAGGAAATGGTTTTTGGTTGAATGGGTTACAGGAGATGCTAATCAGTTTAGATACCCTGTTATTGCCATGATTAAATAATAGCCTTTCTCTTGTTTTAATTTAAAATTCTTAGGTAATTTGATGATTTCATGTGGAAAAACAGTGAGCAGTTTAAAAATACTTATGGGAAGAAATATAGAAAAAGCAAGTACAGTTTTAATCATTGGAGAATCTGTGTCAGTGTGAACTGCTTGGGGGCTTCTGTGTGAGCTACTCTTTTGTATAAATCAAATGTCTCCATAATGTTCAATTTGTGAGAAGCACACCCACACTCAAACTCATTCATAGGCTAGCATCCCCTTTTAAATGTTTTGTTATTTGATTTAATATTAAATGATTACTATTCACCAGTTCCCTTTGGGAGATTAATTGGACAATTCCAGGGAGTTAAAGGTGAACATAAATGAAAGTCAAATTTCTTTGCAATTGCTATAATTTTGTATAACTAAACATTATCATATGAATATATTTGAACATTTCATAAACCAGACCTTTTTCAAGCAGCAGTGATCAGTGAGTTTCCAGTAGCAGAGAAAAACACAATTTGCATATGTAGACCAGTACAGCTTGAACAATGTCTTAATTGTTGTTATTTAAAAGAGGACTAATTAATTAGCATTTGTATAGCATGCTACTTTTCATTTTTTTATTGTCTAGATCCAAAAATCAAAATAAAAACAATGCATGAAGTTGCCTCCATGAGGCTCTGGATCAGAGAAAACTTGATGGTGAGTTCATAGAAAATACCTTCTAAAAACTCAGAAAAATAAAAATGGAGGGACATGGTTAAGAAGACAGTAAAGCACATAAAAGGTATGAGAAAGATTATCACCAGAGATATATCATTACTACTGTCACTGCTCTATACATTATCTCATTTTATCATTAGTTCCTCAATTTGTAGGGAGGAGGCAAGTGAGGCTGAGGAATGTTGAGAGAGTTCAGGAGAATGAAGCCAATTGTGTGACTCTCCTTGACTAGGAATTAGGGACCAGGGTCTACAAAGTTGAACAATTTCACCTCACACTTCCCAACTTTCCCTCTACGATTTGTGTGGCTTAGGGAAACATTCCACTGTGTTGAAACTGAGGCAGAGGAAAGTGAAATGCCTTGCCAGAGTCACATGGGTCCTCAGTATAGAACTAGGATGAGAACGACAGCTTGCAACTGCCAACATGGTGTTCTTTCTGCAACGTGTTGTGTGATTTTACCATGACTCGAGATATGCATGAAGCTGAGGAAATGAGAAGTCTATAATCATGTATAGAAATAGACCACAGATAGTTCTCAGCTCTGAAACACTGCAGATACATGTTTACTCTGAGATGAGAAAAAGCAAAGGGCTTCTTCACCTAGCAGGCTCACCTATACTATAATATATCTCAAACCAGCAGCTGATACAAGTTTGATACCTACTCAACGTAATGCCACTAAACATCATGAATGAAATAGAGTTACAAATATCCATGTTGGGGAATCTTACAAAATAATATCGGGAAGACACAAACAAGTTAGCAAGGAACACACTCAACATGACACAACTTATGTAACATTTTAAAAAATGTAAAGCAATCATATAAACTTCTGAGAATATATGAATACTATTAAAAGATGCTCAACATCATTAGCTATTGTGGAAGGGCAAGTCAAATAAAAACACGAGATAGCACTTCACACTCACAGGTATGGCTACAATTTAAAAAGTGGAAAATAACAAGAATTGGAGAGCATGCAGAAATTGGAACCCTCTTGTGTTACTGGTGGGAATGTAGGATGGTGCAACCCCTCCAAACTTTTGGCAGTCCCTCCAAAAGTTAAACATGGAATGTAGGATGGTGCAACCCCTCCAAACTTTTGGCAGTCCCTCCAAAAGTTAAACATAGAATTACCATATGACCCGACAATTCCACTCCTAGGCATATAAACACTAAAGAATTAAACACAAGGACTCAAACAGATTTTTGCTTACTGATGTTCATAGCAACATTTTTTTATAATTGCCAAAAGATGGAAATATCCAAGTATCTATCAACTTATGAATGGACAAACAAAATGTGGTATGTACACACAATGGCATATTATATAGCAGTAAAAAGTAATGAACTTCTAAGACAATATGGATGAACCTTAAAAACATTAGGCTGAGTGAAATAAGCAAGGTATATAAGGATAAACACTGTGTGATGTCACTTACATGAACCATCTAGAAGTAGCAACTTCAAAGAACTGAAAAATAGATTAGAGTTAATCAAGGGATGGGAGAGGAGGGAAGGATGAGTTATGGTTTGGTGGGTATTGAGTGTAAATTCTGAAATAAAAAAGAATATATGCAACTGTAGTATAAGTGTAAATAAATGGCCAGGAAAGACCACCCTCATATTAAGGGAGTGGTTGCCTTAGGTGGGAGGAATGGGTTGGGGTTCCAAAGGGAGGGATGGGATGAAGATGAGTTTTCAACTGTGTTGATAATATTTACTTATTTCTTAAGTTGCTTAGTGGGCATATGATTCTTCATCATATTATTATTTATATCTTTATGTTTATCTGAAATACTTAAAATGAGTTATTAAAACAAAGAAAATAAAGGAATAACAGTTGTAATCTCTAGGCTGTGAAATTTGAATCCCATGACCCAGCCAAAGTATTGCATTTCTAGTAGGTAGCACCGCACTTGAATTTAAGAATATTATAAGGACAATCTTTATATTCATGTCTTAGTGTTGAGATTTGCTGAAGCAGAGTGCATTCCATTACACTACCAATAAAACAACATTACATCAACATTGCAAACTGACCCCTCGTGCCAGACTTCAATGTGGAAGATAATTGCTTACAATGATCCCAAGAACTCCAAATGGTGTCATAGTCCAATAGCACAGCTTCCACTTTCCTTAGTGATCTGTCTTTTTATTTTCCCCTGCCAAAAAATTCCCTCTTTCTATGTGGGGGCAGGGTGAGGGGGAAGGTGGGGATTGACAGCCACATGCCTTGAATTCATGGTTGCAAATCTGATTAAGAGTTCAGCTCTTACCAGGCAGTTTTATTCAAGTCTCCAAGAGCCATTTCCAATGTTGGAACCAATACAGTTAGGCGAGGGGTGGAAAAACCTTGGCCTTAGCCCAGCTATGTCTAGATAAACTGGAAATTTGCCCTGACAGTTTTTTTCCCCTATTGTGCAAGGCAGGGCCAAGTGATGTCATGGGGACATGCAGCTGTCTCTGTCCTCTTCTTTGACTGATGCCAAGAAAAATGATCTTTGCAATCAACCCAGACTCAGTAGACAGCCATTTCCATGACTTGTGACTGCAGTTCAGATTCTTGGAAACTCAAGAAACCCTCTTCTTTAGGGAAATAATATCCTGCTGACTTCAGCTTCAAAAGGGCACTCCTTTTTGAGTGCTGGCTTATCTCCAGTATTAAAAAAAACTTGTTTGCGGGCGGCTGCCGTGGCTCAGCAGGCAGAGCTCTGACCTGCCGTGCTGGAGGTCTGGAGTTCGATCCCTGGTGCCTCCTGCCCATATGCAAATTAAAAAAAAAAAAAAAAAAACTTGTTTGCATCCCAGTTCTGTAACCAGAGGCACACACAGAGAAGATTAATTAATTCCTTTCTATATTCTTTTATTCATCTGTGTATGTATTCATTTAGGCATGAATAAATGCTCCAAATATTCATTGAGCATCTATTCAGGGTCTGCAGAAACAGAGATCAAAGATTAAAAACACATGAACTGCCTTAAAGGTAAATGTAAGCAACAGAGGAGACAAACTAAGGAAGCTAACTACAGTACAACATCGTGCGAGGGGTATAACAAGAGAGGGACATGGGAGCCCAAAGAAGAATCACTTAACCTAGAACGGGCCATTGGGGTGGAAGGCTAGTCAAAGAAACTTTAAGGGAAGGTGCCACATGAGGTTTGCTTAACAGGTAAGGAGGAATGAGCCTGATGAAAAACTGGACAGCAATAATTTTGGACAGAGTGGCAGGTAGAAAGTCAAAGCGCCTGGAGAGCTTGACGCATCTGGGAACTGCTGCGGCCAAGGTGTTTTGGGAGTGATGGCAGCAACCGATGAAATTTGAATCAGGACAATGCATGCCCTCAGTGTCCTCAGGGACAGCATGATAGCACACACACAACAAAACCGGCATATATTGGTATCCAGCACATGCTAAGCACGGTACTTGGAGCTTTACACACGTTATCATATTTAATCTTTACAAATCTCAATTTTACGGACAAGGAAGTGGGCTAGACAAGATTTGACCCTGATTTACCTGGCTGTTCATATCAGCCCTTTCTACTGTCACTGCACAGGATACCACGAGGCCTGCATACAGTTGTGTGATGATCAAAGATAATCAAAATATAAAATATATGAAAACACTTAGAGAACTACGAAATGCCAAATATAAACTTTTGTTTTTACAATACGAATGTAAAAATGAAAGGCTAGAATCAGTAATAATTCATTGACAATTTCCACTCTATTTTTGGCTGGTTTCAGTCCAGGAGCCTGAGGTGGTGCGGAAAGGAAGGAGGCAGTCTACACTTGGGGCATATACTTTGATGCCCCCAAGGGAGAAGCTGCCCCTGCCCTCATTTACTTATGTAAAAAACTATCTTTAGATGAACTATCAGTTTGTGATTCCTACAAAAACAAAAAAAAGAAGAGACAACTCGATTAAAAAACAACCTAAGGAACTTGAATAGATATTTCTCAAAGAAGATATACAAATGGCCAATAGACACATGAAAACATGCTCAACCTCATTAGCCATCAGAGAAATGCAAATCAAAACCACAGTGAGGGTGGGTAGGTTCCAGGAAGATGACAGAATAGGTTAAGCTGAGTTCACCCCTGCTCCAAGGAACATCTTGAGAAGGGACAGGAAGGCGACTGAGATGGCCATTCCAGGGTGTAAGTGATGTGGGAGTGTCTTCTACACCACACAAGGAGGCTTTGGTTGCAAAAGCTGAAGAACTGAGAAGCAGAGAACCGGAGAATATCTGGCAGTGCAAACAGCCTGATGCGGAAGCCTGGAGCCCTCAGGGGTACAAGGAAGGGGAGACGGAGAGACGGGGACTAGGAAGAAAGCCACGTTCCTTGAACGTGCTACTCTCACCAGTGCAGCCCCATGACCTGCAACTCATCCCACACCCACATACCTGAACCCCATCACCCTCCCCCTGCCCTGTGCTCCAAGAGCCCCTGCCTCACCCCCACTCATGCATGCTCAACCCACACCTCCATCCCAAGTGCGCACACGCCTGCCCCAGCCGGACCCACCTCTCCTGCACAAGTGCAGTCTTGGCCAGCCCCTCCCCAGACCCACCACACCTTCCCTGCCTGGTGCAGATGTTCACCAGTGCATAAAGGTTGCATGCGCTTACCTCCTTATCCAGGCTACACCCACCCCCAGCTGAGCAACCAGCACCCACCTTCCTGGAGCTCTGTGCATGTGTACATCAGTTTATGGCCCTCCCGAATACACACACACGGCCCCCAGTCACGCCCCCAGCTCTGGGCAATCACTGACCAGCCCAGCCTGGTCACATTAGCCCCCAGCCCACATCTGCCCCCAGCCCACGTAGGCAGTACCCACATGTTGTCCCTGAGCTCTGTGCACGTGTGCACAAGGACTCCAACCCCTAGATCAGCACACATGACGGCACTGCCCCCTAGACCCATGGACCCGCACAGCCACATCCTCCCTGCCACTGGGCACCCATGCATTTGTGCACTGACTTCTTGAACTCTCCACCCCAACCCCCTGCCCCACAAATGTGCACACTTGCCCCACCTCCCCCCGCACAAGCAGCCTACTCCCACACCTGGCAAGTACTCATGGGCAAATCTGTGCTACATAGCTGCCACCCTGCACATATGTGCACACAAGCTTCAACCCCCTCCACATCTGTGCACCTGCGCTAGGGCACCGCCCACCCAGTGCCACCCCTTTGCCCATGTCCCTCAACCCCATTGATCTGTGCCCACCACTACATTCCCACATCTGCATCCAGGGCCCTCTGAACCCC
>PVIY010064520.1:0-10123 GCA_004026745.1 Myrmecophaga tridactyla
AATAAAAATAAATAATAGGGGGAACAAATGTTAAAATAAATTTAGTTTGAAATGCTAGTGGTCAATGAAAGGGAGGGGTAAGGGGTATGGTATGTATAATTTTTTTTCTGTTTTCTTTTTATTTCTTTTTCTGTTGTCTTTTTATTTCTTTTTCTGAATTGATGCAAATGTTCTGAGAAATGATCATGATGATGAATATGCAACTATGTGATGATATTGTGAATTACTGATTATATATGTAGAACAGAATGATCATATGTTAAGAATGTTTGTGTTTCTTGTCATATTTTTTAATTTAAAAATTAATTGAAAAAAATTTCTTTTAATTTTAAGAGTATAAAAGATAACTGAGGGGCAGGCCACAGTGGCTCAGTGACAGAGTTCTCACTTGCCATGCCAGAGACCTGGGTTTGATTCCCAGTGCCTGCCCATATATATTTTTTAAAAAAAGATAACTGAGATAAAAACTGTAAAAATCATTCTTGTAGAGCAATATTTATTGATATGGGAAATATTTTCACACTGTAACAGGTTGGATTTTTTTAAAAATAGAATGCAAAAATCTATTTAGGATATTTCTGTAAGCAGTGAGTTATTTTAAATTTTCAAATATTCCAAAATGAATGTGTTAATTTGCAATTAAAAAATTTTAATGTGGAAGTCATTTTTTAATATGTTTCAAAAGGACAGGGAAAGCCTCATACATGATAAGTTTGGGAACACCTTAACAAGGATTGATTTTTTTTTTCAAAGCATTATCTCTTCAGGTAACAATCTGTATGAGTCAGATTTTCAGGGAAATGAAAACAACAGGAGATATATACAAATGTATAATGTAAATATATGATATTTATTATAGGAATTTGGTTCCTTGATCAGAAGCAAAGCTGTGTGGAATACCATGATAATGGAGAAAGCATTCTGTGAATCTATGGATGATAGTTTCGGAAGGAGCATTGTGTGTATGGCAGGCAAATTCATATACAGAGTATGTGTCTATTCCAGTAAGAACAAAGCACTGCCCCTTTCATAATTAAAATGGTCCAATGTAATCAACCAGCTGATCAGGTTGGGAACTGCGTGTTGGTCTCTGCTGGAAGATTGGGCATTCAGCTGTGGCTGTAGCCAGGTTAGCCTCAGTGAGTAGAAGTCCATGTTGTTAAGCCCGTGCATGATCTCCCACCCCTACTACAATGACCACTTTGTTCATGAGCCCATTGGGCAATGACAGAAGTGGCTGGAAGAAGAGGCCAACTGGTATCCACAAAACAGATCATCCTATCCACTTGATTATTAAAATCCTCTTCTGCTGAAGTAACTCTCTGGTGAGCATTCATATGGGACACAAATATTTCATGTTTTTCACCCACTTAGAAAGTTTATTCACACACCTCTTCCCCAGATCACCTTGCCACCAATTTCCCACTCATATTCTTTCCAAGTTCCTGACCATCCAGCCAAATCATTGGTCACAGCCCATGATTTGCAAAACTGGCCTTTTCTCCTTCCAAGAAAAATGAACAACCAGGTGCATTGCTTAAAGTTCTGCCCCCGGTAGGATTTCCCTTGACTGTTCTTCTTCAGAAACATCTCAGAAAAGGGCTGCAGTGCTGCAGCCATCCACTTTTGGGTGGCCCACATAACATGCAGAACCATCTGTGAACCAGACCAAAGTGTTGTCTGCATCAGTCAACTGATCAGAGAATTCTCCAAGAGTCTATAGATGCAGGCTGAGAGACAGAAAGTAATGTGGCAGGAGTGGGGGCCATGGGTAGGAGTGGGTAGGCCACTTCTTCATGTATCTTGCAGCTTCAGGCTTGTTCAAGCTTGATCTCATAAACATCACTTCCATTTAATGATGGAGTACTGCTGTGCACACCCAGCTGTACCACTTGATGGGTCAGACACTGATGAACAGCTCATGTTGCTTGGTGGGCCATGGTTAAGCATTCAGTTTCTGCTAAAACCCAGTAGCAGACAAAAAGCTTTTTCTCAAAAGAATAGTTAACCACAGAGGATGCAGGGCATTGCTCCAAAATCTAAAGAGATTGTGCTGTGATTCACATATACAGGCCTGCCAAAGGCTCCAAACAGCATCTTTTTCTGCCACTGACACTTTGAGCCCCATTGGATCTGCTGGATGGCATAGCCCCTATGGCAAAGAAGGTTGTACAACAGTGCTTTCTCTTATTCTAGTACCCATTCAAAACTAGAAGCCTTTCAGGTTGGTTGGTAAATGGGCCAATGTAGCACACCTAAATAAGGAATGTGCTGCCTCTAAATCCAAGGAAGCCAGCTAGGTGTTCTATCTCTTTTTTGGTTGAGAAAAAGCCAGAATCAATAGCTTATCCTTCACCTTAGAAGGGAAACACACCCCACACTGCTGGATGCCTAGAAATTTCAATGAAGCTAAAGGCTCTTGAAATTTTGTTGACTGTGTTTCCCAGCCCTTGAAACACAAATATCTTACCAATAAGTCTACAGTAGTTGCTGCCTCTTGCTCACTAGGTCCAATCAGCATTATTTCATCAATATAATGGACTAGTGTGATATGTTGTGGGAGGGAGAGATGATCAAGGTTCCCACGATTAGATTATGATATAAGGATGGAGAGTTGATATACCCCTGAAGTAGAAGAATGCAAGTGTATTGCTGGCCTTGCCAACTGAAAGTAAACTGTTTCTGGTAAAAGCGTTTGCCAGATCAAGCTGCTTACCAGGTACCTGAGTATGTGTTAATTTGTTCAAGCAATGAGGCCACATCTAGAACAGCAGTTGTAATTGAAGTTACCACCAGATTAAGTTTATGGTAATTCACTGCCATCCTCCAATTCCTTTGTTTTGTGCCCAGGCCAAAAAAGAGAGTTGAATGCAGATGTGGGGGAATCACAACATCTACATTCTTCAAGTGGGATACTAATCTCTGTAACTCCTCCAAAAATAAGGTACTGCTTTTAGTTTACTGTTTTCCTAACTAGAAGTAGTTCTAGTAATTTTCACTTGGCTTCTCCTCCCATAGTATCTCTCACCCATGTCATGGACCCACTGTGGGGATTCTGCCAGTTGCTCAGTATGTCTATTCCAATTATGCATTCTGGAACTGAGGAAATAATTACAGAATGAATCTGGAGACCGACTGAGCCCACTGTGAGACAGACATGAGCTAAAACTTCATTGATCACTTGGCCTCCATAAGCCCCCACTCTGACTGGTGGACCACAGTGATGTTTTGGGTCTCTTGGAATAAGTATCAGTTTAGAGCTTTTATCTAGTAATTCCCAAAAAGCCTGAATATTTCTTTTTCCCCAGTGCACAGTCACCCTGGTGAAAGGCCATATGTCTCTTTGGGGAAGGCTAAGAGGAAACTTAATAGTATAAATTTTTGTCAGTATAACAGGGTCTTTCCTTAAGGGGACCTTGCCTCCCTTTCATTCAAAGGGTTCTGGGTCTGTAAACTGTCTCAAGTCTGGGAATTGATAGAGGAGTCATGATTCTGTTTTTGTGACTCAAGGTAGACTTTGTTCACTTGATCTATAACTTTGCCCATTTATACAGATCAAGTAAGAATTTAGTAGTCTGCCCTATTATTTTGCTTCTAAGTATCCCATGATCAATTAGCCAATGCCATAGGTCTGTATGACTCAGACTATTCTTGTTACTGCTTTGACTCTGCTGTCCATTAAGGTAACCTTGCTCACCTTGTCTTAGGTGACTAAATGCCACAAATTGACCCCTGCCACCCCAGGATCCAGTTCTCCCCCCTTGTGTTTAAGGATCACAGTTCAGTGGCAGCAATTCCAACAACTGTATCTGGCCTACAGAGAAGAATGACCACAGAGTCAGGGTTCTCTAGGGAAGCAGATCAACAGGAGATATGCATAAATATTATGAGACTTTTATAAGCATTGTCTCACATGATTGGAGATGGACAAGTCCAAATTCCGTAGGGCAGGCTGCAAGCTGGGAACTCCAAAGAAAGTTTTCAATGAATTCCCCTTGAGAAGCTGGCTGGCTGAAGTAGAAATGAAAATTCTCTCTTCTGGCTGCGGAAATCATCACTTCTTTTAAAGTCTTCAACTGATTGGATGAGACTTCTCATTTTGGAAGGCAATCTCTGTTGATTGTAATGTAATCAGCCATAGACACAATCAACTAACTCATGAAATATCCTCACAATAACAATTGGGCCAGTGCTTGCTTGACCAAACAACTGGGCACCAAAATCTGGCAAAGTTAATATATGAACCTAATTATCACAAGGCACATGTCAATAAATTCATCCTGATCCAACTTTATATTCCTTCCACCATTATCCCACACTGTTAAAATCCATCCCCATATATACGCCTTCCCTAGATTTCTGTCTATATAAATTAGAAAATCCATGCAATACTTTTGGGATGTAGTGTATCTCCTCATGGCATCATACTTTGTATCTAACCTTTTGGGGTTAATTGGGACATCAGTCTAGTTATAGGTCTATAAGCAAAGAGGGCTCTTTGGGATGAGCCCTGAAGAGAATTAGTGATGTCTTGTTACTTATCTATATCAAGAGATTACATTACAGATGCATCTGACAAAGCAGGTTTAACCTCCTCAGGCAGGAGTGGAAGAGTTGCTTCTATTGGCAAAGAGAGCAGAATTTAGGAATTCAATGTCCCCGGTTTCATCTTGATCTGCTCATATGACCCCATTCCCATTTCCAGCATCCCATTTCTTCCCAATCAATATGCTTATTTTAACTGTAGGCACCCACAAATGTTAGGAATTCAATTTACATGATAATTCAGTTACTCACACAACGATACTCTGAATTTAGTTTTCAGAAACCTCAACTCTGTGGCTACACATAAAAACTTTTATGTAATTTATGTGGTGTTTGAGTTGGGAATTTGAAGCCCCAAGTTCATTCTGTTCTTCCTCTACTATCTCCAGTGCATTTATAGGAACAACCAATCTCACTACACTCATTAGTTTGACACAAATGTTCTAAGGCATCAAATACATGGTCACGCATAACCTTACGTCTTACAAATGTTCAGTTAGGAATATTCTATGGTGATATTTGCATGACTATATCGCCACATCACACCATGGACTATCTGTGTCCTCTTTACCAGTGGAAAAAGTCATTAGTTTCTTTAAACCTAATCAGATTTAAAATCAATTCAGGAAACTCATCCTCAAGATTCTGTTCCTCTAGAACCACTTCTAGTACCAAAAATCTGTATTAGTAAGAGTTCTCCAGAGAAACAAAACTAATGTGTGTGTGTATGCATGTGCATATACATGTGTGTGTGTATAAAGAGATTTGTTATAAGAAATTGGCACACACATCACAAGTCTGAATCTCATAAAGCAAGCTGGAGGCTGGAAATTCTGGTAGGATGATATTGAAGTCTTGAGTCCAAATTCCTTAGGTTGAAAACTCAGGAGCAGTAAGGTGTAGTCTTGGAGAAGAATTCCTTTTTCTTTCTGGAACCCTCACTACTTTGCATTTAAGGTCTCTGTCATGGTCAGTTTTATGTGTTAACTTGGCGAGGTGGTTGTACACATTTGTCTGGTTGGGCAAGTGCTGGCCTGTCTGTTGCTATGAGGACATTTCATAGAATTAAATCATGATCATGTCAGCTGCATCCACAGTTGATTCCATTTGTAATCAGCCAAGGGGAGTGTCTTCTGTAATGAGGGATGCTTAATCTAATCACTAGAGGCCTTTTAAGGAGAATTCAGAAGAGACAGGCTCTCTTCCTGCTTCAGCCGGCGAACCTCTCCTGTGGAGTTCATCCAGACCTTACAATGGAGTTGTCAGCTTCATGGCCTGCCCTATGGATTTTGGACTCCATATTCCCGTGGTTGTATGAGACACCTTTATAAATGTCATATTTAAAGATATCTCCAACTGGTTCTGTTTCTCTAGAGAACTCTGACTAATACAGCTTGGTACCAGGAGTGATTCTTAAGAAACAGAGTCTTAAAAATGGGTTTGTATGATTGGTTTTCTACTCTGACTGGACTCAAAGGCACTAAGGACTCTGATTCCCATAATCAGAATGACACTCCCCATCCATGGGGTGAGATGACAAAAGAGATAGCCATAATATCACCATTCGATTTTTCTAATGCTTCACTTGTACGAAGCCAGACTCTGGGGGATAATGTTTTTAACACCTTTACTCAGTGTTGTGGAAATAGGAGGTATAGAGATGTTTGTTAGTTGTTGTCAGATACACTGTATACATTAATGAGTGAAAGGGATGGGCTTAAGGCTTCAAATGAAAAGCTTACGCACCGTCTGATAGATGTAGACGTTTCTATGAGTGTCCTGAAGGAAAATTTTATTTCCTGTAGCCATAGACTGGAGATCTCTGAAAATCAGACTCAGAATCTTATTGTTAGAGTAGCAACTTCACAAAGTAAACTGAAATCTCAATGTTGCATGGTGTCTGCCGTTAAAGTGAGGCCATTGATTGGAAAGGAGTGGGACCCTGAAAAATGGGATGGCGACATATGATTGAAAATTATGTTGGTGGAGAGATTGAAACCCTAGATCATGTTGAGTCTTCTCTAGATAACCCTGTAATAGTTTGCCCTGTGGAATTGGCCACCCGACCTCCTTTTGAAGGGATTAAACTTGTTTCACCAGATGTAACTGCAAATGAATGCCATGAAGCAAATGGCTTGGAATATACTTCTAATTCCTTTCATGACCCACCCCCACAACCCCTCATTTCTTCCAGACCTATAACTAGATTAAAGTCCCAACAGGCCCTTAAAGGTGAGGTACCCATTAGGAGGTAGGTTATATTCCAAAAGAATTGTGTGAGTTTCCCAATTAATATAGGCAGAAATCAGGGGAATATATGTGGCAATGGATTTTAAGGGTGTGGGATAATGGTGGGAGGAATATAAAGCTGGGCCAGGCTGAATTTATTGATATGGGCCCACTAAGCAGAGATTCTGCATTCAATGTTATAGCTTGAGGGGTTAGAAAAGGCATTAACAGTTTCTTTGTATGGTTGGCTGAAACATGGATCAAAAGATGGCCAACATCTCTCTCCAGCCAACACAGCAAGCAGACTCACCACCCTCCCCCTGTCTACATGGGACATGACTACCAGGGGTGTGGATCTTCCTGGCAGCATGGGACAGAAATCCCAGAATGAGCTGAGATTCAGCTTCAAGGGATTGAGAAAAACTTTAGAATGAGCTGAGACCCAGCATCAAGGGATTGAGAAAACCTTCTCAACCAAAAGGGGGAAGAGTAAGATGAGACAAAGTGTCAATGGCTGAGAGATTCCAAACAGAGTCGAGAGGTTATTAGAGATTATTCTTATGCATTAAGTAGATATCACCTTGTTATCCAAGATGTAATGGAGAGGCTGGAGGGAACTGCCTGAAAATGTAGAGCTGTGTTCCAGTAGCCATGTTTCTTGATGATGATTATATAATGATATAGCTTTCACAATGTGACTGTGTGATTGTGAAATCCTTGTGTCTGATGTTCCTTTTATCTACCTTGTCAACAGATGAGAGGAACATATGGAATAAAAATAAATAATAGGGGGGACAAATGTTAAAATAGATTTAGTTTGAAATGCTAGTGATCAATGAAAGGGATCAGTAAGGGGTATGGCCTGTAAAAAATTTTTTTTTCTGTTTGTTATATTTTTCTGTTGTTTTTTAATTTCTTTTACTGAATTGATGCTAATGTTCTGGGAAATGATCATGATGATGAATATGCAACTATGTGATGATATTGTGAATTGCTGAGTGTATGTGTTGGGAATGTTTGTGTTTCTTGTAATTTTTTTTAATTAAAAAAATTTTAAAAAAAAGATGACCAACATTACCTGAGGTTGGAATGCCAGAACTGCCCTGGTATAATGTAGATGAAGGGATCCAGAGGCTTAAAGAGATTGAAATGTTAGAGTGGATTTATCATGGAAAGCTTGCTCTTACACTCCAGGAATGCCCAGAGGATGCACCTTTTACCAGAACTGTGAGAAATAAATTTGTGAGACTAGCGCCGTCATCCTTGAAGAGCTCTGTAGTTGCACTTCTTTGTAAGTCAGATATTACTGTAGGAACTGCTGTCACTGAGCTGGAATCCTTAAACACAATGAGGATGACTGGATCCTGAGCTGGCAAAAGACAGGTGGCAGCACTTAATCATCAAAGACAAGGTGAACGTGGCTACCATAAAAGACAGCAGACTCAAAGCAGGAGTCAAAATAATCTAACTTGCAGAGACTTGTGACATTGGCTAGTAAATCATGGAATACCTAGAAGTATAATAGATGGGCAGTCTACTAAATTCTTGTTTGAGCTGTATAAACAAAAGTGTTCTAGGTCAAGTGGACAGAAGTCTAACTTGAATTACAAAAGCATGGCCCCTTAATTAATTTCCAGACTTGAGACAGTTTACAGATCCAGAGCCCCGTGAATGAGAGGGAGGCCAGGTCCCTTTGGGGGAGGACCCTGTTACACTACCACAAACTAATACTGTTAATCTTCCTGCAAGCTTTCTCCAAGGAAACTGACAGACTTTTACCTGGATAACTGTGCATTGGGGAAAAGGAAATGATCGGATATTTGGGGAATTATTAGACACTGGTTCAGGAATGACATTAATTTCAGGGGACCCAAAAAGTCACTCTGGTCTACCAGTCAGAGTGGGGGCTTATGAAGGTCAGGTGATCTATGGAGTTTTAGCTCAGGTCTGTCTCACAGTGGGTCTAGTGGACCCCTGAACACATTCTGTAGTTATTACCCCGGTTCCAGAATGCAAATTGGAATAAACATACTAAGCAACTGGCAGAACCCCACATTGACTCTAACTCATGGAGTGAGGGCTATTATGGTGGGAAAGGCCAAGTGGAAACCACAAGAACTGCCCCTACCTAGCAAAATAGTAAATCAGAAGCAATACCAGATTCCCAGAGGGATTGCAGAGATTACTGTCACTCTTAAAGACAAAGGATGCAGGGGTGGTGATCCCCACCACATCCCCATTCAACTCGCTTATCTGACCTGTGCACAAAACAGATGGGTCTTGGAGGATGACAGTGGATTATCATAAGCTCAACCAGGTGGCAACTCCAATTGCAGGTGCTGTTCCAGATGTAATATCATGGTTTGAGCAAATCAATACATCCCCTGGTACCTGGTATACAGCTATTGATCTGGCAAATGCTAGTTTCTCAATAGCTATTAGTTAAGACCACCAGAAACAGTTTGCTTTCAGCTGGCAAAGTCAGCAACATACTTTCACTGTCCTACCTCAGGGGTATATCATCTCTCCAGCCCTATGTCATAATCTTGTCCACAGGGAACTTGATGGTTTCTCCCCTCCACAAGACATCACACTGGTTCATTATATTGATGATATCATTTTGATTGGACCTAGTGAATAAGAAGTAGCAACTACTCTAGACTTTCTGGTAAGGCATTTGTGTGTCAGAGGATGGGAGATAAATCCAACAAAAATACAGAGGCCTTCCACCTCAGTGAAATTTCTAGGTGTCTAGTGGTATGGAGCATGTTGAGATATCCCTCCTAAGGTGAAGGATAAGTTGCTGCATCTGGCCCCTCCTATGACCAAAAAGAGGTACAATGCCTAGTTGGTCTCTTTGGATTTTGGCAACAATGTTACCCTTATCTGGTTGTGCTAGTCTGGCCCATTTATTGAGTGACCAGAAAAGCTGCTAATTTTGAGTGGGAACCTGAACAAGAGGAGGCTCTGCAACAGGTCCAGGATGCTATACAACCTGCCCTGCCACTTGGACCATATGATCCAGAAGATCCAATGGTGCTGGAAGTGTCAGTGACAAATAGAGATGCTGTCTGGTGCCTTAGGATTTTGGAACAAAGCCTTACCATCTGCTGCAGATAACTACTCTCCTTTTGAAAAATTGCTTTTGGCCTGTGTTCTAGTTTGCTAGCTGCCGGAATGCAACACACCAGAGACGGATTGGCTTTTAATAAAAGGGGATTTATTTTGTTGGTTCTTCAGAGGAAAGGCAGCTAACTTTCCACTGAGGCTCTTTCTTATGTGGAAGGCACAGGATGGTCTCTGCTGGTCTTCTCTCCAGGCCCTTGGGTTCCAACAGCTTTCCCCGGGG
>PVIY010064521.1:0-10123 GCA_004026745.1 Myrmecophaga tridactyla
CAGGCAGGAAAAGGGAGAGATGGGGAAGTGGCCAGACTCCGGGTTCTTGGGATGAATAAAGCACTTCCTCATTAAAAGAAGATGTTTCCCAGCAGTGTCCATGTATCTCCACATCTCTACTTCCATATCAGTGACTAGAAGAAGATAAAGAAGATGTCACCCTTGATCACAGCTAGAATTTGGTTGGGTTGGGTAGTGATACATTCTATTTTCCTTGTTTTAATGGTTACTCATACATTTTGAAAATGCAGACTTTTTTCTAATAAGTTTGAAAGTTAATCAGACTTTTATTTTCCTCCTTAAGAAGAGAAGCAGCTTAATATGACTTACCTTTCCTCTGAATGATTTCCCACCAAAATCCAGCTCCCGTATTATGATCTAATTTGGATGTAAAGCTACACCAAGTGAAAGAGCAGCCACATACAAGTTATGCTCTTTCACTGAACATAGTGGAAGAACTACGTGGTCCTTTGGGAGAGACATAATGGAAATCTTGGCGTACAGGGCTAAGTGAGTATATTCTGACTCTATGCCAAGTGATGGAAAGTGTCTGCTGTGGTGATTCTTCTAAAACAGTCCCATGATGAGGGTCACTTTTTTCCTGATTCCATTTCATAAAGATGCATTTCTTTCGACTTGTGGCTTTCATGTCTGCTTCTCTGGACATCTACGAGGTTATGTGAGCCACCTAATAGCATTTAGTAAATCTCCTTCTGCTTCAGCTTGCTAGAATGGCTTCTGTTTTCTACAAGTAAAACCCTTGACTAATATAGTGATCACTACATACAGAGTTGCAGGCATTACTGGTTCATCATGGAAAGAGGAATCTGAAATTTGTTGTCTGCCTTCTTTGGACCAACACCAGTGAAAATAAATTTCCGCTAGAGAATAGTACAATGATACTTCATGATATTTACTGGTATCATAGTTATAAAATGACCACCTGAAATGTAGTGTCCATGGGATGGAGCAATTGTGTTAGGGTTCTCTAGAGAAACAGAACCAACAGGAGAGATCTGTAAACATGAGGTTTATAAAAGTGTCTCAGGCGACTGTAGGAACAGAAGAGTCTGAAATGCACAGGGCAGACTGTGAGGCTGCCAACTCCAATGAAAGGTCTTGATGGACTCCAGAGCAGAGGCTCGCTGAGTGAAGAAGCAGTGAAAATTCTCTTCTGTCCCTTAAAAAGTCTTCAACTGATTGGATCAAATTCAACTGATTGGATTATCACATTTCTGGAAGATACTTACTTGATTGTAGATGTGAACAGTCACAGATGCAATCAACTGACTGATGATTTAATAAACCAGCCTTCTGGTGTATCAACCAGCTATGAAATATCCTTGCAGTAATGGTTAGGCCAGTGCTTGCCTGACCAGACAACTGGGCACCATCACCTGCCGAAGTAGACACCTGAACCCAACCATCACAGCAACTAATTCTATAAACCATAAGGAAGGGAATGAGAGAACCCAAGGCTTCCAAGCACATAGTTTGGCTTCTTCTGACTATGCTGAAGAGCTTGAAGAAACTTCTTAAATTCTTGGCCAAAGTTCAAATGGAGAACCAAGGAGATTCTCTGACTACCTAAAAAATAATATATTTCTTATAGCCAGTAGGGCTGATGTAGCCAAAAGTCAAATGCATTTTCTGACCCTTATGGGTTGTGAAATGACAATATATTTTGAGTTCTTAGTCATGCCAGGAATATCGTGACTTTACACATTGACTGAAAAAGGATGAAACACCTCTAATCGCAAGGAAGAGTTTCGAATCCCCAAAGACAACAGAGACCCTTTCTACAACAAAATCACTTTCTACCCATCTGATGAGGCTCCTTCTGCATTGAGAGTGAATCCTGTAATAAACTGACTTGAGACACTGAAGAGATCCTGGAAGGGACTGATCATTCTCCCATCACCCACCCTAAAAGCCCTCCATTGATTCAGATTTATAATTATAGTCAGATCCAAGTATAATGCGACCGCAAATTATAAAGTTAAACCCCAGAGGACAAGGTTTACACTAAGAGTATTAAAATACTTTAATTTTACCAGAACAAAGAGAAATGTATGTGAAAAAAATGCCTCTAGAGAGTGAGGAACATAATTAGAGATCAAACTGAATATAATGAGACAGGTACACCAGCTGGAGATTCTGGATTCACTGGGATACCTTGAGAAGGAGAGGGTAGTTCAAAATTTTGAGTTGATTTAAAATGAGGTTCACTGATGTTCAAACTAGATGAGATTAGACTCCAGAAATTCTTTGGTATTGTTACAGGAAGGGATGGAGAACTTTATGTTGAAACAGATGTGCATGAGCCACTGGTTATCCTTCCCTGTCTCTCTCAAGGAACCAGAAGACGCTCTTTTCCATGGCCTGAAGAACACAGGTTTTCACAGAACAGCTGCATCTTTGAAATGCTCTGGTTGACTGTTGTCTCCAGGACTCTCAGGGCAATTGGAGATGTCCTGTTATTAGTGGGGTGATGGCAAGGCAGAAAGGGTACAGGGTTTCCATAACTGTCCTCAAGTATGATTCATGCAGAATACAGGAAAACTATCAGGAATCCTTTCACCCAGACAACTCATTAATTTTCTCATTTTTAATCTTAATGTCTTCTTCAAATATTACCATCCATGGTAATATCCTGTCTTTGAATTCCCCATTATCCCCTAAGCTCTTTACCTTCATGAATATGCTCCCAAACATTGTATGATTAAGTTAAATTAAATATGTGCTTCCAGATATTAACAAAAATATAGAAATATTAAAGACAACCTTATGAATGAAGTAAAAATACTAAAATAATTATGACATCACTGAAATATTGGATCAATAAGCTTTAAACTACAAAATCATAGAACAGGTAAGGTTTTTTGGTTTGTTTTTGCATGGCAGGCACTGGGAATGGAACCTAGGTCTCCAGCATGGCAGGCGAGAACTCTGTTGCCGAGCCACCCTCGCACCGCCCAGATAAATTTCTTACAAGAAATTTAAAATTGTTGATTTTTCAAAGGACATATATACATATGTAGAAGAGTGGTGTGAGTGTGTGTGTCGAATCATCCCAAGCAGATTTCAAACGAAATTCACTACAGAAGAGATAGAAGGCTTCTGTTTCCAGTTGTGACAGAGTATCTAGTTTTAAATTCATCCTTCCACTATAAACAGGTTCAAAAGCTACACAAATCATGTATCAAGGTTTTGGCAGCAACTGGACAGCAAACAGCATAGGACTATTATCCTTGAGAGAAAGGAAGCACAGCATCTGGGATGAGCCCAATATTCAACCAGCTTTATCCCTAAAAACATTTTTCTAGCAGCAGTGTAGGAAAAAGGAGTCCAGGCTGAGATAATCAATCTCACTGTGCAAAAGAAATAGAGATCAGGTTCAGGGCTGCCAACGTGGCTGGGATTTGGGGGACAGAGTGCCGGAGAGGAGGGAGCTAAAAGAGAATAAATCCCCCAAATTGTCACTTCTAAGATGTATGTGCTCCAGCTGATACTCCAAGAAGCCCATCAGAGAACAGCTTCTAGGGGCTGCAGTCCTAGCTAGAGATTTCATGGGCTGCACAATATTGAGAAGATGTTAAGAGTTTTAGCCTAGCCAGAGGAAGTAATTGGGCTTTCAGATGAAACAGCAGAAAGTTGAGGGCCTAAGAGTATGGACCATTTCCTTAAAGTAAGAACCAAACTGAACTAGAGCAGCCTTAACAAGTCTAAATTCAGCCTCAACACAATCTAAGGGATTCTTCTGTAATTTAATTAAGAGTGATTCTTCAGCAACTAATAGCTTCCCAAACAAACATAAACAATCTTTAGAAAAGCAGAACATAATCCAGACCCTCCACAGCACCTCATCTGCTGTGTCTGGCATGCAAAGGAGGAACAAACATGTGACCTATAGAAATGAGACAATCAACTGAAGCAGACCCAGACATGACCTGGGTATTGAAGCCAAAAAACCCCACGGACTTATTGTAATTCATATGTAAAAGAGAGAAGAAAAGTTGGGCAGAATGGATGAAAAGATGGGCAGTTTCTTCTCCTGTTTCCAGAATTCAAACATTCTGGAAAGCTCATCCATTCTCTAAGCTTTAAATATCACTCATACGGCCAATTCTGTTTCTCCAACCCAGACACTTCTCCTAAACTCCAGGCTTTTATGTGCAACTGCCAATTTTATACCCTCACTTGCATTTCTGATGGACATCCCAGGTGTAGCCCTGCCTAAACCAAATGCCTGTGGTGCCCATCATCACATACAATCCTTCTGGGGCCTCCCCAGTCTCTGCTGATGCCATGTCCATCTTTCTATTTCCATAGCCTGAAATTTTTGGTGTTCTCCTTAACTTCTCTTGCTTCATACACCAAATTCCATCCATTAAGAAATCCTGAAAATCCACCTTCAAAAAATAATCGGAATCATGGCAAAAAGCAGATTACTCCTGGGCTGGATGTTGGCTGGTGAAGTGGAAATTCTGAGTCCCGCAATCCGAGGCCTTTCCCCGCGGTAGTTTGGGAAGCGCCAGACACGTGCCCACAGATGGGGTCTCACTGGAGGTGTGCAGTGCACACTGCCTACCCCTGGAGTTCACGGCCAGCAGTTCACACGGAGAGTGGAAGCTTTTGCTGCTTTGTAGCCTGGGTTGGGTCCTGGCTGGTAGGGAAGAAGTGGCCCATGTCCGCCATCTGCTGGTAATATCGGGAACGTGCACTCTGGCCGACAGCTTTTCTGATCTTCAAAACTAACTCAAGACTTGGGCTCCTTCAGTCCCGCTTGGGGGCGGTCAACAGGACCTTTGGAGAGGCCTCGCTCCTCTTTGGGGGCTCAGCGACTCTCAGGCCCAGTGTACATCCTTTCTGCATCATGGACACGGTTCAGGGGTCTTTTTCCATCCTCGGGTCTCTTTTGGTCTTTGGGGGCATTTTTTTTCACTTTTTGTCTTTGTGGGTATTTTTGCTTCAAGTGTCCCGACTCTGCACATCGATGACAGGTTCTAGGTGTTTTCTGCCCAGAGTGGCCCTGAGGTGGCTGCTTGCAGTTTATGGTTAGAGTTATGAGCCTTGCCTTATTCCGGTCTCTTTTTGCTCTTCTCTCCTTTGCAGTTCTGTCTGTGTTATTAAAGACAGGAAAGGCAGTGTTCATGAAGGTATTTGCAGGTGTTGGGGCTCTGAGGACATTTTTTGTTATTTTCTTGTTATGTCTGAGGCTGACTAGCTTATAAAGTAGGTTTTTAACATGATTTGCTCTTTATTTTTTCCTAGAGCTTGGGTTTACATTGGTAAACTGTTTTTTTTTTTTTTATGGATTCCTCTAACTTTCCTTGCAACAAAGCAGTGTTTTCCTGGTTTTCTCGTGCTATGCTCTGCAGCATGCTGTAATTTTCAGGCTTCATAATACACTTTTTCATGGTTTTTATTAAGCAAGTAGCTATATGGTCCCTTTCTGCGGAACTTGGCAGTCCGGCTTGGGGAGAATAAAAAGAAACCAGAGAGAACAGAGCGAACTTTTCCATCCCGCAAATCACTCCCTTCGAAAGAAAGGAATGGCTGAAATGCCTGAGGGAGAATGTGGTGGAACTGACTGGGGGAGGTTCTGCAAGCTGTTGCAGGTAAATAAAGAGTTCTCTGAGATTTCACTAGCACAGCAGAGGAGCTGTGCAAAACACACTCCTGGAGAGACAGGAAGAGCAAAAAAGCAGGGAGGAGAGGGAAGCTGGAGAAGAGGGGACTCTAAAGTGAGGAGAGGATGAGGTGGGGGTGGAGGAAGGAAGAGGAACAGGGAAGACTGAGCAAAAGAGGTGGGGATAATAGGAGCCGAGCAGGGGAGGAGCAAGGGAGGCTGAGTGAGAGAGCAGTGGGAATTTCTTTGGTTTCTCTCAATAAATTTTAAATTAAGAAAGGCAGCTTTAGCCTGTGGCTGGCACAAAGAACTGGGGCTCACAGATTTAGGAAGGTCAAGACTCCCACTCCAGATACGTGGGGACAGACAATGGGCTGTGAGTGGGAGTCTAGATCTGCCCTAATGCATGACCAGGCAGTGCTTACAGGACAGGGTTCTGTGGCACCCTGGTGGATACGGGCTCCAGTATCCGATGCAGGCACCGCGTGATGGTGCAGAAACACAGGCAGGGGCCGGGGCGCCCACTTCACCCCCTTAAGATACGAGCCCCTCTCACGGATACAGCCCAGAGGGCTACTAACTGGGATGCTGGATGCACTGCCTGTATTCTGAAAAGGAGAGAGATAGAAGGACACTGACTCACTGAGGCCTGGCATCCCGTGTAACCTGTACCTGAGCCTGTCTCCACAACACCATCTTGCCTTTGTGGGGGAGAAACACCTTAGGCTTGGAAGACTGATTGTCTGGTTTCACCCCTTGACCCCTGAGCCAGATTCAGAGGGCTGGTAAGCAAAATGTCTCACCCTTGTGGCTCTGAGCTGAACATCTGCTCCTTTTTCTTGAACAATCAGATGGTCAGTAGGCTAATGAGGGTTGCTTCTAGGCCACCTGCAAAGGAGGAGCTATGAGAGACGTGATGGGAGAGAGAGTTGGTTAGAATAGAAAGAAGGAAGGACAGAAAACATGGAAGAGAATTTTGAGGCAGCCAGCAGGACCAAGTACCATAGTTCCTGGACCCATCTCGAAACCCTTCTTAGACTGGACTTGAGTGAGAAGTCCAGGGTGTGCTGTGAAACCCACCCTTCAGGGCTACAGCAAGAAGCCACCATAAGCAAAGAAATGGCAGGGGTGAAGGTTCATTTGGCTAAGGCCTGGTTTTTCCTTAGGGAGGAGAAAATGGATGAGGTTCGGGGTGAACAGAGGAGCTTGTCTAGTGTGACCAAGGGGCTAACTGCAAAGAGGACGTGTGCGCAGGGTGTTTGGAGAATGTAAGCAAGGAAAAAGTGAGGTAACAGGACCTGGCAGAGCTAGGGATAACAATGCCTAACTAGCTAAAAAGAAAAGTTCCCTGGGATATCTCCCTCTACTCATTTACAGGAAGTTTTACATATAGGAATTTTAGAACAAACCCAACAGGAGATGGGAAGTGAAGAGACTGAGCAGCAGAGGAACCAGAGAAAAAAGATCCTGTGAGTTAGGAATAAGGAGAATGGGAAGAAGAGAAGGATAGAAGGTGTGGGGGTCTCTTGTGAGTCTCCGTCTGGTGTTGGGTGTCATAGGCTGTGAGGGAGAGATGGTAGGAAAGTCATTCATACAGTGTGGGGTCAGCTAAACACTGGATTGCACACAAAAGGCAATGAGGAAAGCCAAGGTGAGTATAAAAGAGGCAAATGAGAGGAAGATAAGAAGTGAGGCCTGTGTCTTAAGTGGGAGATGCTCCTGCAAGCTCCCGAAGCTCTTGGCTGCTCCTGCAATCTCCTGGCGGGCTCAATAAAATATATAACTGGTGCCATGCTGACATTAGAGTCAGCCAAGCTCTGTTTCAGGGTTGGGGGGTCTCATTGCTGAAAGAATTCAGATAACGAGAGGGCCAGTAGGAATAAGTAGTAAAGTTTATTAAAGAGAGAGGGGAAAAGTGCATGGATGTTCAAGGGAGAAACACACAGTGAGTGGGCTGGGTCAGATAGGGAAGTTTTTGTTGGTAGCAGGTATTCCATAGTGATTTTTGAACACTAGGGGCTTAAGTGGTTTATATTAGCCAGTGTCTTCTTTGCTTTAGGAGATAGCTATCAGTGCTCGTGGTCAGCTGTCATGTGTCTGAAATTTGCCTTTGAGAAGATTTTTAACAATCTTTATAACCCCATGCTTTCTGTGATTAACTAAGAGCCCAATTTTGTGCGCATGATTTTACAAGCTTTATGGTTTTGGGGAGTGTTGGGGCTTTAGGGGGAAATTCTTTCTTTAAGGAGTTTGCAGCTTACGTTAATTCCTTTGGAGTTAGATGGAAAATAGGGACCTGCAGTTGTCCATTCATTCTTTCAGAGCTGGATAAGAAACCAGGGACCAGCAGTTGTCCTATTCTGTCCTGTTTCAATAATGCAGTTTTTAAAATCTCTGCTCCCTGCCCCAGTCATAGGCTGGGCTCCGTCTGGTACATGCCCAAATGGAAAGAGTAGATGGGAGAAAGCCTGCAGTGACTCAACTCAATGGCACAAGGATATGAGGAGTTTGCAGATGTTTAAAGACATCCTGCACCAACGATTTTCACTTCAAAATGTCTATTTTTATTGGTGGTTTAATTCAAAATTATGACCAGAATCTCTTGATTCTTCAGACTACACAATGCCCACACTGGGTCTTAGGTTACCTTTTGTATCTAAATCTATAATGATACATTTATATTATTTTTTACTAAAGTTCCCCAAATTATACAAACTTTAACTCACTCAAAACATGGGTTATATATTTATTACTCATACTTATTTTTTAAGCTCTTTAATATGGACATTTTACATCAAAGAAAAGAGAACTGTGAAGTCCCAGGCACCTTTCACGCAGCCACAACCGTCAATCACACCCAATCTTGGTTTAGCTTTATCCCCTATCCCTAACCCACACTGGATTATTTTGAAGTAAATCTCAGACAGTATATTATTTCATTTATTGATAATGTTTTGGAAGATGTCTGTTTAGTTTCTTTAAGAGAAAGATGGGGTGGGTGCAGTGAATGATGAAACTGACAAAACACATATTCAAGTAGAATGAAATGGACCCTAGGAGAATGCAATTTGTCTTGTTTTATACTGAATGATCAGTACCCCTTAGATATTCAATAAAAGAGAACAGCAGCTCAGAGCTAAGTAACCAAAAGAGGCACATCCTTGTTTTAATTTCTTATGGCTGGCTTCAGGGTAATGTTTATCATCTCTGAGTTATAATTCTAGACATTTCTATCCCTACCCAGGCAAATGGAATCCCAAACCTAGATGAAAACAAAAACAAAAACAAGAAAACTTCTTACCTTTGGTAACTTCTACCTATGAAGCTCCCACAAGCCCCACGGGTACTGTCTTGGGAATGGGTCAAGGGTGGAGGAAAAGCAGGGTCCAGACAATGGTAAGGCTAGTTCGCCCTCTGCTGGGCATATCCTTGCACAACAGGGAAGGCAGACAGAAGAGAAGGAGCCAGGAATGGTGTTTCCTTGCCCTATTCCATTAGGAAATTGCCCCAAGAGCAGACACGATGGGAGATGTGGGCAAAAAATGGGAGCAGGACAGCAGAGAGAGGTTTGGTCGTGTGTTGGGTTCCTTTCCCATTAGTCACTGAACTATTTAAGCCTCATCACTGTAGGCCTAAAAATCTCTGGAGGTCTTTTACTGAAGCTTTTCTTAGTTTTTTTTTGCTTATTTGTTTTGTCCTGCAGCCACAATAGAATTAAGAGCCCACAGTCCCCCTCACTTGTCTGGACCGAGTGGCCTTTGGTCATCTAGGACAGCTGACATGTGTTGATGATTGGAGAAAGCCCCTCACCCAAAATCACCCACTGCAATAAGCACAATAAGAATAACCAATACGCAATATTATAATAAGCAATGAGAATACTACTGAAGAGAAAGAACATTAGATTTTGGAAAAAATCAGGCAGGTTGTCTAACTTAGCGTGTTACTGTTAATAACATTTAAATTGACAGCTCTGCTTTTTTAAAGATACAAATGCATGTAGTTCTTTGTTGGGTCAAGAAGGGGTCATTGGCAATTCAGTCATATCCCCTATGTGTGTAGATATTCAAATAAGATGGCTGTGTAGATTTCTTATTTAAACTTACAGCTTGTGGGTTCTGACTCACTTAAATGAACAATATCTGGTGCTTCAGCTGTTCTGCACATCTAAGGTAACACGCAGGAAGAGAGGAAGGTGGCAAGTTCTGAAAAAGACTGTATGTTGTTTCCTATTGAAACAGAGCTCGAAGGATATTAAGGAATGGTGAGAAAGAGAGAAAGGAAGGAAGAAAAGAAAGACAGACACCGATGGGTTCAGGGGGTCTGAAGCTTCACTTTACATCAGACATCAGACAGCTTTATTCTTATCCAGATCCTGCTTAAATACTGCAGGGTGACAAAAGGCATGCATGCATTTCTTGAAAGAACAGAGAGCTTATTTTTCAGTGCTCTCTCCCTTCATACTTAACATAACCATTTGGGGTAAACATT
>PVIY010064522.1:0-10122 GCA_004026745.1 Myrmecophaga tridactyla
TTCAAGAGGTACTTGTACATTGATTAATTTCTAGAAAGCATTGTTTTTTGATTTATACTACCCGCTAAACAAAATCCTAATACATGCACTTTTGGAACATGCTGCAATTCATCAGAACTCTCCTCCTCCACCCTCCACTTACCAGCATCGTGTTGGTAGAATGCACCATCAGCTCTGAATATGGTTTCAAGATGTTAAAGTGGAATCCGGGGGTTAGAAGGCAGCGGTGCTGGAACCACTTCGGCCCATCTAGACTGAACAGCCCTTTGCCTTGAGAAATAAAAGGCACTAAGCCTCATGCCACTTTATTAGATGAGATAAAGAAGAGGTGAAAACCAGACAGCATGGAGGGACCATGATGCATGGGTCGTCGTGAAATGTCGAAGCAGTGATGACACATTAGGACTGAGGTGGGGTTTGAGCCTTATATCTGGGCACGGATGCATTTAACAGCATCAGAAAGGTTCAAAGTTTTGAAGCCTGATAAGATGTGAGAGCTAATTCTTAAATCACCAATTACTACCCATGTATAAGTCAAGTAAGTTACTTAAGCTTCCAGAGGCTTGGTTTTCTGAACTATAAAATGTGATAATAAATACCTACAAGGTGTTGAATAAATGAGGGTAGACAAATCACGTAAGGCAGCTAGCCTGCCCATAGCTCACAGCAGAAACACAACAAATATTCATTTCCTCTCCACCCCAAAGTGAGCTATAAACTATTCTGTGAACACAAAATTTCCAAAGAATTAGTAAGAGTGTCCACTCTGTCCCCAGATACTGGCCCCCCGCCCCGCCCCAGTCAGTGCTTCTTGCCTGTGAATGCTACAAAGTGGAAATCCTTTTAAGGCTAATGCTCCACAACCTTTTATTGCCAGAGAGTTCATTAAGGATTTGGCTTTAAAAGAACTTTTAAAGCTTATTAATATATAATTGTCATTGTTCATTGAGTGCCTACAGCCTGCCAGGCTTGTAATGCATTGCCTGTGCTGGCACAATGCCAGCCACTACATTGGGAACTGAGAATGTGTTTCTCATTTAATGCTCACAATAGCCCAGAGATGTGACCTTTATTCTCATTTTTAAAGATGAGGAAACTGAAGTTGAAAAGATTAAGTGATTTCTCCAAGATCACACTCAATTAGTCAGTAGGGGGCAGGATTCACATCAAAGTGACTCTGAATCCAAACCTACCTCCTTTCATTTAATTCCTTCCTTGTCCAATATAAATAACAATTATGTGACTGTGGTAGTTAGATTCAGTTGTCATTTGGCCAGGTGAAGGCACCTAGTTCTGTTGCTGTGGACATGAGCCAATGGTAAGTGAACTTCATCTGTTGCTGATTACAACTGCAGTTGGCTAGGAGGCGTGCCTGCTGTAATGGATGATGTTTGGCTTAATTGGCTGGTGCTTAAATGAGAGAGCCCAAGATAGCACAGCCCAAGCAGCTCAGCATTCCTCATCTCAGCACTTGCAGCTCAGCCCAGGCCTCTGGAGATGCAGAAAGGAATCACCCTGGGGAAGGTTGTTGGAACCCAGAGGCCTGGAGAGAAGGCCAGCAGAGATTACCCGAGCCTTCCCACGTAAGAAAGAACCTCAGATGAAAGTTAGCTGCCTTTCCTCTTTAAAACTAACAAAAATAAATCCCCCTTTATTAAAAGCCAATCCGTCTCTGGTGTGTTGCAATCCGGCAGCTAGCAAACTAGAACAGTGACTAAAGGACTTGATTTATCTGCTCAGGGAATATTGTCAAACTGTCCTTTAGAGCAAAACTGTACTAATTTTTGCTTATGGAAAAAAAAATGAAACTCCAAAAAGAAGGGAAAAATCTAGGAAAAGGAAACAAGAGGGAAGGAAGTATAGAATAAAGAATAGGAGTGGTGAAGCTGCAGTTTTAAAGAGAGAGAAGGGACAGAGTCACACACGTGCTACTTGGAGAATGGGACTTTGGGGAGTGAAATGGACAGAGGCAGCCTCTAGGAGGTTGTGTTGTGCTGACCTCACAGTCTCCTTTGGCCTCCCCCTAGAATACCTCTAGTATAGATCTACCTTACTCTTTTTTTTTTTAATTAATTTTTATGTTAAAAACAATGCATGTGGGGTTGTGCAACAGTGGCTCAGTGGCAAGAATTCTTGCCTGCTGGGCTGGAGATCTGGGTTTAGTTTCTGGAGCTTGCCTGTGCCAAAAAAAAAGTATGTGCATTTGCTATAGACTAATGGGGAAATTCAAAAAAGGAAAAAGAAAAAAGATTGGCCACAATACAATCACCACTAATAGTATTTCAGTGTATATCTTTCAAAACTGTTTTTAATGCACATATCTATCTAACTGTTCAACCATCTATTTAATCTGTATTGTCTTTTTTTTTTTTTTGCATGGGCAGGCACTGGAAATCGAACCCAGGTCTCCGGCATGGCAGGCGAGAACTCTGCCACTGAGCCACTATTGCCTGCCCTGTATTGTCTTTTGAAAATAAATTTTCAATTACACTGAACAGACTTTAGAATCTCATTTTGACACATACCATCGCATGAACATCTCCCCAGGACATTAACCCTTCTTTTATAGCATGCTTTTTAAAGGGCTGGATGCAAATTGTTCCATTGTATGGCTCTAACAAAATGTATGTAACCAATTCTTTCCTATTAGGCAATTAGGTCACTTTTGTCACAAATAACGATGTGGAAAACATTCCTATACATGATTTTGCGCACCTGATAATTTTCTAGTGTACCACACTCTTAGAGCTTTTTGAATTCAGGTTGGAGTTTCTTTGGAGTGCTCTACTGTGTGGAAAGGGGACTTTGGGCGAGAGCAGTGTCCCACTTTTTTTTGGTTGCACCTCTCATCTGCACATACATACCAATACATGGAATCAAGAACTTGTGCAGGCACTGGGACTTGGGATCTGCAGGGTCAAGCAGAGGAAACAAAAGACAGCATTAGAGGGAAATTCCCAAAGTCAATGAGGGTTTTCTGCATTTGTCTGCACCAACTACAAACAGTGAGGAAAAGGGAGCCCAACACTCACTCCCCGTAGTCCTAGAAAGTCCCAGGGAAAATCATAACTCTTGGTTCAGGGCCCAGAGAACAGCAATCCCCATATGGCAGACAGGTAAACAAACACATTCTTCCCTTGTTTTCATTTCCTCCAACCAAAACAGAAATTGCCAGAGGATTTCAAAGTTTCCAGAACAGGAGTTGGGACATATCAAATCCTAAATCCTTTTTTGGAAAGCAGATTAACTATTAGAGCAGTGGCCGGGAGGCACCAGTTGGTGAAGTATAAATGCTTCCTCACAGTCTGTGACTCTAAAACTGGAGAGGTTTTATAGCTCCTGTTCTTTGAGAGGTATGAGATAAATCAGAGCTGGGAGACAGGGATACATGGAGACTTTGAGGAACAGGTCATTTTCTCTTATTAGGCTTACACATGGAACCATCAGATCTGATTTTCCCCTAAAGATTTATGTTCAAGAAAGGGAATGGGGGTGGATGTGTTGCTGACACTGAGGCACAAAACCAAGAGAGGCAAAGGAAGCCTCTTTCCTGGTGATCTTGAAGAGCTCATGGGAATCCTGAACTAGACAAAGGATTATGGAGGATATAGGAATCCCATTCAATATTGTTGGGAAACCACCCCATAATTTCTCTAGAGGTCTCTTAAAGGTCCAGTACCAATCTGAGTTTCAGGAACCACTTACATCCTTTAGAATCCTGCCTGTGCGTTTTGTGCATGCCATTTCTAGGAGGATTAGTTAGTTCCTTGAGATTTGTCCCTCTTCTTACCTGTTCTGCTCAGGAACGTCTTTGCGTAGTCCGGATCATAGATATAGAAAAATGCCTGAAAGGGCCCGACCCAGCGAGGGAAGGCACAAGGATATTTTTTTACGAGCTCCTCAAGCTTCTCCATTTCATTTTCCTGAAAAACCTTCGATGGAAAAAGGAAAGTAAGTTAGAGAAGTCAGCCAGTCTGGATATATACTCCCTCTTACAGATACAAAATGCGCTTACAGCCTACATAGGACCTGGCTCCTTTTCTTGAAGTAGGTGATTATGACTTGTTTGGGACTTCTAAGCTTGGCATATAATTTTTCAAGCTAGGCTAATGTATATGTATTGTTGATATAAATATATTTTGCACCCTAAGGCCAAGTAACTTTTGAATGATATATTCTGTGAGCTATTTCCCAAACAGAGAAGGTGAAGTGAGCTGAGTTATTCCCATCCCAAGACTTAACTGCCAATATCACACATGTAGGTTAGGAGTGGGATCTGGAGGCTAAAAATATTCTTCTTCCTACATAGAAACCTAACTGGTTAGTGATGGAACCTGACCTCATCATCCAGCTTATTATTCCTCTTATTTTTCCTCTCTGTAATTATTGGTCAATGGTTCTTTCATATGAATAAATAACACATGCTTCTCTCTAAAAACCTGTCAACTCCATCTACAAAGAAAATTCACTATTTCTTCTCCCCTACAGCAATAGAAGGAAAATTGACATGGGTGTGTGAAGCCCAGATGCAAAGCTCTCTCTTCCAACATTTACAAATCACAGTGCAAATTCGACCATCAGAGAAGGAGTCTTTGCTTTTATAAGCAGTTTACTAATGACTCATTTAAATAGCTCTTCTAAATCACTGAAAATAAGATTCATTGGCATCTACCTCTTGTGTAAAGTGTGGGGACTTTACACGTGTGTGTGTGTTTATCTACATAGATAATCATGATTGTGGGTTCTGACCATAAAGAAACCTTGAGGTTGGTAGGTTTTTCCTCATATAACCAATAATGTGACATTTGCTATGTGATTGATTATTTTGCCCTCTGGAGAAGCGGAACCCTTTGGCTCCCTGGTTTCCCTGTTACAAGCTAGCAATCCTAACCTATGAAGTGTTCTCCAGATAGTCTAGGGCCCGGGAAATGTTGAGACTCTTGAAATCTATTTCCTGAAGTGCTCCAGACTCTTTTTGCTGAGGCTCCCACAATCCGAAGCCAGTGGCCAGGGCCCATTGACTATCTAGAGCAATGGATCCTCCAAACTGGAATATTTATTAATTCACAAACAAAAACAAACCAATGTTTATCAAGTACTGATTACATATACCAGGTAATAGAGGGACAGAAACATGTAAGGGAGGGAAGGCCTTTGCCCTTGTGTGACAGGCAGCCTAGGATGAGGATTTCTTTTTTTTAGGTAAAAACTTTTTTTTTTTGCATGGGCAGGCACTGGGAATATCGGCATGGCAGGCAAGAATTCTGCCCCTGAGCCACTGTTGCACCTAGGTAAAAACTTTTTATGGATATTCCTGGCCACATGAAAGCATTTGATTATATTCTTTGTAACTCCTAACTAGGAACATACATAAGGACAAAAAAAACTGCTCTGTAGTATATTTAAGGGAATTTATATTTCTTCAGTTTGAAGAAAAGTCATTTTGAAAACTAGGTATTCTACAGACCTAGGAAACAGGTTACTTGCTTGGAAAATGCTTAGGGCCCACAGAAATACTCTGATAGTTTGGTTGTATGTACCTAGAAAAATATGTTCTTAAACTTAATCCATTCCTGTGGGTGTGGACCCATTGTAGGTAGGACTTATTGATGAGGTTTCTTTAGTTAAGGTGTGACCCACTACAATTAGTATGGGTCTTAATCTTATTACAGGAGTCCTTTATAAACAGAATGAAATTCAGACAGACAATGATGTGAATGAACTTGTGGGACATTTGGTGAGGCAAAATAAGCCAGAAATAAAAGAGCAAATATTGCATGATTTCATTTAGAAAATACTTATATGAAAACTGGGGCCTAGATTGTAAGCTCTTATAGCAGTCACATTTAGTCCAGAGTGGTAATTATTATTTCTGGATTTAGAGAGGCTGTTCTATATATGTATTTAGAGATAAGAATGAAGGCATTCAGGTCAGAATTAAGGTAATTTCAGAATACAGGGGCAAGGAAGACATTGTCTATATTTTAGAACTTCACCTACTTTTTGAGACAAAAGGAAGAAAGGTTTATTTGGTCCAGAACCTAAATTTTCTGTAGTACATAATCTAACTCAACCTGTCTGGATAGATCATGTAAGAACCAAACACAGAGATACCAGAATAAGAGTGAGAGCCTTTAATCCGATATAGTTTAATGTAATGCCTGGATACATCCCAGAGTATATTAAGCAGATAATCAAAAAGTATTGGCAAAGTCCTTTGAGGGATGGGAGAAAAAATATGGAACTATTAAACTTTACCACCAGGGAAATTCTGGGTAATGTGTCAAACATTAGAGACACCCAACTCCATAGGCCAAGCCCTTGATCTGAGGCTTGCTCTTGGGAAGCTTATGTACATAGCGGAGAAGCTTAGCCTACCTACAGGTATGCCTAAGAATCACTTCTGGAGGACCTCTTTTGTTGCTCAGATGTGGCCTCTCTCTCTCTCTAAGTCCAACTCTGCAAGTGAAATCATTGCTTTCTCTACTACATAGGACATGACATCCAGGGGTGAAAGTCTCCCTGGCAGTGTGAGAGATGACCTGCAGGGATAAGCCTGGCCTTGGCACCATGGGATCGACAATGGCATCCTGGCCAGAAGGGGTAAAGAAGTGTAAGAAGTAAGGAATCAGTGGCTGAGAGAGTTCAAATAGAGTCGAGAGGCTACTCTGAAGGTCATTCTTACACAAGCTTCAGTTAGACATTGCTACCTATCATAACTTTCCAAGCCCCAACCAAAACCATTCCTGCCAATCCTAAAGAATATCTAGGGCATTATATAAGATTCTACAAAGGTTCCATGCACTAGGGTAACTTTCCAGAAACTTACAACCTCAAGATGGGTCCCTGAACCAGATAAGTCCTTCAAAATGCAGAGGGCCAGCCCTTCTGGAACATCAACTCGTTCCATCCCCTATCCCATATTATCAAAAGCCCCTCCCAACATGAAAAAGTTAGAATGAGCATAGCCCAAATACCCTTAAAGAGTGGGAAGCAAATACCCTTAAAGAGTGGGAAGTAAATCAAAGGTGATGGTGGATTATATAGAGAGTGCAGGGTTTAACAAATGAGTATGATTGTGGAATCATTGTATCGATATTTCTTTTAGTCTGCAGCACTCTAGAGGAGTTAGAAGTAAAAACTCAAAATTGTGGAATTGTAACCCATACCAAACTCTGAAATCTGTTCTACAATTAATTGTTGTGATGTACTTTGAAATTTATTGCTTTTTTGTATATATGTTATTTACCACAAAAAAAGAAAAAAAAAGAGAAGGAGGAGTATAATAGAAAGGATAGGATTTAACAAATGAGTATGACTTCTGAATCATTATATTGATATTTGTTTTGGTCTCCAGTGTCTTGGAGCAACTAGAAGAGAAAGTGAAAAAATCGTGGAACTGTAACCCATACCAAACTTTAAAATCTGTTCTATAACTACTTGTTAAAATGTACTTGGAAATGTATTGCTTTTTGTACATATGTTATATTTCACAATAAGAAACACTAAAAAAAAAAAAAAGAAAGAAAAAGAAACTCAGACAGACAGAGAGAAAGCCCTGGGAAGCAAGAAGCTGAAATTCAATGGAACCCAGAAGAGAAGAGAGAGGCCAGGAGAGTCTGCCATCTGTGTGGCCATGTGACAGAGGCACCCAAGGGCCAAGGAAAATAACTTTCAATCTAGAATAATATTCTCAGGACAAATAATTTGCACAAGTGAGATGAAGAAAAATGGTTTAGGAAAATAAAAACAGAGCAAATCTATCACTAATGCTTAAATAAATACACAAGGGACTTCTTCAGGCAGAAATAAATGATCCCAGGTGGAATGCAAGTAGGAATGAAGAGCAACTGAAAAGTTAAACAGGTAGGTATACATAAACAAATGTTCAGTATGCCAAACAATACTAATAATGTCTTGTGAGGTAAAATATATGTGGGATTGAAATGCATGAAAATAATGACACTAGAGACGTGAGGGAGTAAGTGGAGGGAAAGTATTCTAAGGCCCTAGCATTAACAGGCAAAGAGTAAAAATGATCATTTATTTTAGTGTATAATAATTCAGGGACCCGTGTTGTAAACTATAGGGTAACCACCAAAAGGATAGTTTAAAAAAAATGTTTATCTAAAAAGCTAATGGAAAGGTGAATGGAGTAATTTAAAAACTGTGGATAATCCAGTAGAAGGCAGGAAAAAGAAAAAAATAAATATAAACAGATGGATCAAATAGAAAACAAATAGTAATGTGGCAGTTATAAACCCCAATATATCAGTAATTGTATATATACACACACACACACACACAATAAATATATGCTAATTAAAAGAAGACAGTTTACATACAATTCCATGGAAAAAATTTTAATATCACAAAAAGAAAGGTGGTATAGTTACACTAATATAACATGAAGTATACTTTAAGCCAAGAAGTCTTACTAAATATAAAAAGGGACATTATATAAATACAAGGGTTAATCTGGGAATATATAATAATTCAAAATTTGTATGTACACAATAATAAAGCTTGAGAATTGATAAAGCCAGAAATGGACATTAGAATTTAAAAATGAAATAAAGACATTCACAACAAGAGTGGAAGGGAATTGGTAAAGGCAAGACTGGAAGAAGCTGAAAAGGTAGGTGAAGGGAGAAACCGGGTTCTCACCCACTCAGCAAGGCCCAGCCCTAAAGGTCCTTGGCTGGGTCCCACCCACAGGAGTGCCCCTTGGCTAGGTCTCTCTCCTGCTACTGTTTGTAGGATGAATTAAAGCAAATACATCCCAGTCTTTTCTAACCTGAGGTCTCAGCACCCTTCTGTGCTTCTCAAACCCACCCCAGTGCCTAATTGCAACAGGAATGGGTGGGAGCATGGAGAGGGGTGCAGGGAAGAGGGAGGGATGGAAAGGAGCTGAGCCAGAAGCACACTTAACAATTCCTTCAGGTCTGCCTTGTTTTCCTTAGAAACCTTGAAAGTTTTATATGCTCTATAGACTAGTATATAATGAGATAATTATAAAACAGAGCATATTAGCATTCTCCAAAGAACCAGAAACAACAAGACGTGTGTGTGTGTGTGTGTGTGTGTGTGTGTGTGTGTGTAAATATTAAGATATTTATTATAAGAATTAGCTTGGGTGACCATGAGACTTGGTAAGTCCAAATTCTGTAGGGTAGGCTTCAAATTGGGGCCTAGATGGTGACAGTGAATTCCCCAGGAGAAGCCATAGGTTTGGAATTCCAATGAAGGTCATGATAAATTCCAGGAGAAGCTGGCTGACTGAAGTAGAAATAGAAATTCTTGCTGACTGCTGAAATCCTGAGGTCTCCCTTTAAGACCTCCAACTGACTGGATGTGGTGGTTTCTCTGAAGGCATTCCCCTTTGGAATTGTAGATATAATCAGCCACAGATGCAAGTGACTAATGATTTAAAATACATGAAAAACCCTTACAGTAACAAACAGGCCAGTACTGGTAACAGCTGCACATCATAACCTAGTCAAAATTGTCACATAATATTAACCATCACAGTCCACCCCTTGCCAACCTGGCATCTACACCCAGCTCCTTAAACCACACAAGCTTTAAATAAAGACAATAACATAGTCATACCTTCATCTAGCATAATTCAACTTTCCTGCATAGAACCATATGCACAGAAAATAATGCAGGCCCCTGGATGATATTCACTCTTATCTTTGATTTCCTGTAACTTGAATACTATAATGTAAAGTTAATACAATTTATGTGATATAATATGGGGATAAGATAGGGAAGAAAACAAAGACATTTGCTTTATGTATATATACAAACATATTCATAGCAAAACAAAGAAGAAAAACTCATAACTATTTGTGCTGGTTTGAAAGGAAGTATGCCCCCTAAGAAAAGCCATATTTTAATATAAATCCCATTTCATAAAGGTAGAATAATCTCTATTCAATACTGTGTGTTTGAAACTGTAATGAGATCATCTCCCTGGATGATGTGATTTAGTTAAGAATGGTTGTTAAACTGGATTAGGGGATGACATGTCTCCACCCATTTGAGTGGGTCTTGATTAGTTTCTGAAGTCCTACAAAAGAGGAAACATTTTGGAGAATGAGAGATTCAGAGAGAGCA
>PVIY010064523.1:0-10125 GCA_004026745.1 Myrmecophaga tridactyla
AATATAACAACTTGACAATTAATTAATTAATTAAAACTCAAAAAGTGTAGAGGATCTGAATAACCCTGTCTTTCATCTTAATATAATTGCCATTTATGGCAATTTCCCTGCAACAATTGCAGAATTTTTATTCTTTTCAAATATACATGCATATTCACGAAGATGAACTTATCCTAGAGCATAAAACCAGTCTCAATAGATTTCAAAACACCAAATTCTTAGAATATAAAAGAATACTTCATAATGTTATCATAAAACATCAGAATTAAATTGGAAATCATTAAAAATAAAACATGTAGAAAAGTCCTGGATATATTTCATATTTAAGAATTACAGAAATTAAAACAGAAATTACAAAATAAATTATTAAATATTTTCAACTGAATAAAAATTAAAGAGAAATATATTAAAATCTGTGGAATGCAACCAAAACATGATGAGGGTAAATTTATAGCCCTGAATGTTTTTATAGAATGAGGAAATGTATCAAATCAATAATCTAAGTTTCCAACAAAAAAACAGAGAGAGAGAAGAGAGAGAGAAGATTGAAACCAAAGAATGCAAAAAGAGACAAACAAGAAAATAAGATAACCAATATTAAGGAAATTAAAAAACATTTAAAAATTAGAGAAAATCAATGAAAGCAGTTTCTATGAAAAGATAAATAAAATTAATATATCTCTGGGCCACATGAATCAGGAAAAGAAGAGGGAATACCACAAAAAAATAGTATCTAGAACATGAGAGGGGACATCACTACAGTCTGCACAGATATAATAAGTTAATAAGACATCTGGTAAATAGCTTTATTTCAATAAATTTTATGACAGATTAAGTGTACAAATTGCTTAAGTCTCAAACTACCAACATTCAGAAAAATAAATTGCTTACTTAAACACCTACTTAATCTGTAACAAAATTAGGCAAGTCAAAATAGTATAAGAATAAACAAAAAAATAAATGGAACAGAATAAAATGCCCACAAATAAACCTACACCTATATAGTAAATTAACATTTTATACTGGTGCCAAAGTAAATCAATGATGAATGGAGCATCATTTCAATTTATGTTGCTGGAACAATTTGGTATCAATTTAAAATCATGAACCTGGGCAGGCCACAGTGGCTCAGCAGACAGAGTTCTCACCTGCCATGCCAGAGGCCCAGGTTTGATTCCCAGTGCCTACCCATGCAAACAAACAAACAAACAAACAAACAAACAAAAACATGAACCTTAAAGCTTACCTTATACCATATATGAAATTTAATACCTAAAAGAAATCGTGATTCTAGATATAAGAAATAGATGCATTTGAGTTTTAGAAGAAAGCATAAAAGTAATTCTTTTGTGAGCCTGGATTAGGTAAAAATTGTTTTATATTATATACAAAAAAGCACAAATAATAAAAGAAAATCCTGATTCATAAGAATTCATCAAAAGTAAAAACTTTTTCTCTAAGAAGATACTGCTAAGAAAACAAAAAAACAAACCACAAACTGGGAGACATATTTGTCAAGCATGTGTATGATAAAGGACTTGTGTCCAGCATACGTAAATAATTAATAAAAAATTAATAAAAGGGGCGGATTTCTCACTTGCCATGCCAGAGACCTGGGTTTGATTCCTGGTGCCTGCCCATGACAAAAAAAAAAGAATCAATAAAAGTCAACAATCAAATTTAAAATTGGATAAAAATTGAATAGATACCACCAGAGAGGGTATAGGAATATCAAATATGTAAAGGAAAATGTGCTCAACATCTCTAGTCATTAGAAAAGTGAAAATTTAAACCACAATGTGATTCTCAAATATGCATACTAGAATGGCTAAAATTAATTTTTCTTTAACTTAAACGAGTGATTATACCAAGACTTTCATATATGGAGACTGCACCTTGGAAAAGCCATGCTCTAATTCATTCTTGTGGGTACAGACCCATTGCAGATGAAACCTTCCGATTAAGTTGTTTCCATGGAAATGTGACTCACACAATTCAAAGTGGGTATTAATCCTTTTACTAGAGTTCTCTCTGAAGATAATAAAAGGCAAAACATAGGGAGAGATCAGAGCTGATACAGAGAAGTCTCAGAAAGATGAAACCAAGTGAAGGACAAAGAAAGAGAGAGAGAGAGAAAGAAAGAGAGATGCTCTGGAAATGCTGAGAGGAGACCCACAGGACACAGAGAGCTCAGAGAGGTGTCCCCAGAGAGGCAAGCAAGGACCCATAGACACACAGAGAGAAAGCCAGTAGAAAGAAAGGCTGAAAGCAATGGAGCCCAGGACTGGCACATGTCCCCATGTGCCTTGCCATGTAACACAGGAGCCTCAGATGCCAGCAGCCTTTCATCAGAGTCATAGTATCTTCCTGTTGATGCCTTAATTTGAAATTTTCCATGACCTTAGAATTGTGAATTGTAACTTAATAAATCCCCATTGTAAAAAGCCAGTCCATTTCTGGTATACTGCATTCCAGCAGCTTTAGCAAATTGAAACAGATTTTGGTTCCAGAGAAATGGGGCACTACAATTTTCAAATACCAAAAATGCTGGAATGCCTTTATAAATGGTTAAGGGGAAGATTCTTAAAAAAATTGTGGGGAGTTTGATAAAAAAGGCCTTTGCTTTGAAGAGACTGTTGGTAGAAATAGGGACTCTAAAGAAACTTCCATTGAGGCCTTAAGAAAAATGTGATGAATATTTCATTGCAAACTGGAAGAACAGTGACCCTTGTTTTAAAGTGGCAGAGAATTTGGCAAAATTGAGTACTGGTGTGGGAGGGAAGGCAGAATTTGAAAGTAATAAGCTGGGATGTATCAAGCTGGGGAAATTACCAAGCTCAATGAGGAAAATGTAGCCTGGCTTCTCCTTGCAACTTATAGTTAAATGAAAGAGGAATGGGATAATCTGAGATCTGAACTCTTAAGTACAAAGAAACCAGAAACTGATAGTTTGGAAAATTCTGAGCTTTAGAAAATGAGTCACCATAGAAGCGTGCGCCACATGAGAATTTAGTGAAATATGGAATCAGCCAGCCATTTCAGTATAATCTAGGATTGTAAATGGAGTTGTCCAGGAAGGATTTGTGGAAAATCCTATTGTCTGATGGTTGTGACCCCTATGTGTTGCATTGAAAACCAATGCGTGTGTTGTAGGATCTGTTTAAACAGAACTAACAGAGACCAAAAAAAAGGGGCAGATTGAAGGAAAAATGACTTCAAAGGCAGAACCACTGAACCCATGGTCTGGAGCCAAGAAACCTCAGGCCAAGAGAGCAGAACTACCCATGCACGTGGCAAGGTTGAGTTTGCTGCAGAGTTTATAGAGGGAGCTTGGCTGCTCCATTGTTCAGGAAGAGTTTTGCTGCCCCAGGGGAATAATGCTGTTACCCCAGGCACCAGAGAGGGTGGAGCATATTCCCTGGAGATTGGAGAAAGTCTGGCCCCACCTCATTGTTTTGAAGGGGTTGAGCATGTGACCCAGAGATGGCAAAGAGTCTGGGTGTTGCCCCAATGCTTAAAGAGGGTGGAGCTGAGAACAAGGCTGTCTCCCCAATTCTTGGATATATTAAAACCCTCATCTCAGTGTTCATACAGAGCCAGTGTGTAAGCCCTTGGAAAGCATGTAATTGCTGTTCTTTCGGCCATGAGGGTAAACATTGTATAAATTATTCTCAGACCTTAAAAATCTAATAAAGTATGGCCTGCAAGTTATCAGAACTATTCAGGTCTGGTGATCCCTGTTTTCCCTTCAATTTTTCCCTATGGCAATGGGAACATTTATTCTATGACTCTCCCTCCTTTGTATACTGGAAGCAGATCCCTCGTTCTAAGTTTCACAGGTCCACAGCAAGAGACAATTTTGCCTTAGGATATACCATGCCTACAGTTGATTTTGATGAGACTCTGTACTGTTTTTGACTTTGTAGTGTATTTATATTATTACTGAAATAGTTTAAGGCATTTGTGATATGGTGATGAAATTATTGTGTTTTGCATATGGAAAGAATATGTCTTTTTTGGTCCAGATGGTAGAATGTGCTGGTTTGAAAGTGTTATGTACCCCAGAAAAGCCATGTTCTTTTAACCCATTCTTGAGGGTACAGATGCACTGTGGGTGTGACATTTTGATTAGATTGTTTCCATGGAGATGTGACCTATCCAATTCAAGATGGGTCATGATCTTTTTCCTGGAGTCTTCTATGAAAAGAATAAAAGACAGAAAACATAGAGAGAGGTCAGAGCTGATACAGAGGAAGAAAAGCTATATCCCTACGCTCAGATTTGTATGCAAAGGTTAATTGCAGCTTTATCCATAACAGCCCAAATTAGAAATAACTCAAATATACATTAACTGAAAAATATATTAACACATTCTCATATATTCACACAATGGAATAGTATTCATACAATGGAAAGGGTGGAGCTGAGACAAGGTTTGTTATAATTTGTGAAAGATTATTAAAATATTTTATCAAGGTGGTGCAATGGTGGCTCAATGGCAGAATTCTCACCTACCATGCCAGAGACCCGGGTTCAATCCCCAGTGCCTGCCTATGAAAAAAATTATGTAGTTTTATCATCCATTATTTACTGTGTCAGTTTGTGAGCTGCCAGAATACAATATACCAGAACTGGAATGATTTTTTAAAATGGGAATTTAATAAGTTTCAACTTTACAGTTCTAAGCCTATGAAATGCCCAAAGTAAGGCATCCAGGGAAAATGCCTTAATTCAAGAAAGGCCAATGGGTCTGGAACAGCTGTGTCAGGTGGGATGTCACAGGCTGGCATCTGCTGGCCCCTTGTTCCTGGGCTCTGTTGCTTTTAGCTTCTTTCCCTTAGGAATTCCTCACTTTGCTTTGCCAGAGATGGCTTTCATCCCTTGGCTTCTCTTGGCTCTCTTCAGGTTCTGACTTGCTTCACATTTCATAGCGACATCTGCTGGGCTCCAAGCATCTGTGTCAGCTCTCTCTCTGTGTCAGCGCTTTCATTTCTGTCACTTCTGGCTCTCTCCAAAATGTCTCCTCTTTAAAGGATTCCAGTAACTTCATCAAGACCCACCTGGAATGAGTGGAGTCACATCTCCACCTAATCAAAATGTCACCACCACAGTTGGGCATGAAGCTCCATGAAGATATTCTAATCAAAAGTTTCAACCTACAGAGGTGAATCAGGATTAAAAGAAATGGTTGTTTCCACAAGATTAGGTCAGGATTAAAACATGGCTTTTCTGGGGTACATAATAGATTCAAACCAGCACACATCCATAATCACAAATTAACCCCTTGATCATTTATGTTTTTTCTTTTTTATTAGTGAAGTTTCAGGTTTACAGAACAATCATGCAGAAAATACAGGATTCGTATACATCTGCCTAATATCAGCACTTGCAGCGATGAGGAAGCTTTCTTCTAATTGATGATAGCACTTTTTGTTTATAATTCTACTGATTTTTTTACAGTAATTACATTTGCTATAATTGATGAAAGATTATTAGAGTAGTACTATTACTTATTGTATGTAGTTTATGTACATTTTTCCCCATATTCCCAGCTTATTTTTTTTCATGCATGTCTTTATTTTATTAATAATCTTACTATACACTGGATAAAGGGGGGGGGGGTGCCAGTCACAAGGTTTTTACATCACACGGTCAGACAATGAAGGCAAATCAGTAGCCCTGATCTTTGATATCATTTCTGTCACTTCTGACTCTCTCCAAAGTAGATCGGGGCTACTGGATTACAGTTCAACAATTTCAGGTATTTCCTTCTGGCTATTCTAATACACTAGAAACTAAAAAGAAATATCTATATATTTATTTAGTAGTCATAATCGTCTGTTAAATCCTAACTTCTCAGCTACAACTCCTTCCTCTCATTTGATCATTCTCTCAATCTCCAAGGATATCTGGGCAATGGGCCAATCTAACTTTTTCGTTCTAGAAAGGGGTGTCAACCTTATGAAGCAGAAATATGAAACTGGTTGATGATTCTGGAGAGACTGGTAGGTACCTCTGGGTTTCAGAGCTAATCTAGCATAGAAACAATATGGAGGCTTCAAGTTTCTGAAAAAGTAAACTTAATTGATAAAATTTTTATTGTGTGTTAGAACTCAGGGTATTCTTTAGGGTTTTCAGGAAAACTGGTGTTTGGTTCTTGCATACTGAGGCAATTGGCAGTATCTGGCTGAAGCGTGCATAAGAATAACTCGATTTAAAATCTCTTAGCCACTGCAACTTTATTTTATTTCATCTCTCTTTCCCTTTTTGGTCAAGAAGGCATTGTTGAGCCTAAATGTCAGAGCCAGGCTCATCCTTGGGAGTCATGTCCCAATTTCCAGGGAGATTTAGACCCCTTGGGGTCATGTCCCACGTAGCGGGGGAGGTTAGAGTTTATTTGCCGAGTTTGGCTTAGAGAAAGAGGCCACATCTAAACAACAAAAGAGGCTCTCTGGGGTTGACTCTTAGGCATAATTATAAGGAGATGTAGCTTTGTCATTACAGAAATACATTTCATAAGGACAAGCCTCAAGATTGAGGACTTGACTTATTATACTGGAGGTCCCTAATACTTGAGAGAATATCAGGAATTCCCCAGATGGGGAAACTTAATAGTTCTATTTTTTTTCTCCAGTCCCTCTTGGGACTTGGCAAATACTTTTTTTTATTTTCTGCTCCATATACTATGAATATATCAGCATATTACAAAAACCTATACAGAATAACAAGATCTCATTCCCTATTCTAGGTTCCACATAATTAGGTTGCTTAAATAAAATATCGGTCATCTCTTCTAAGCCTACACACCCAGCATTGCATGCCAACCCACCCTGAACAGGGACTAAATAAAACAGAACTGCCAAGATGCCCAAACTCTGTCAGCAAAATCATGCTTGCCCACCTCTCATTTTTCCAATCAAATATTCATTTTACCCTTTCACAGGAAAGCTAACCTAATTACTATCGGTTTCTCTGATCATTTTATCAAAAGGACTTCCCAAGACCCTATCACCCTATCTATCATACTACAACACTGACATTTTTTATAGACTTACAATGTTCTCCTGTGTGAGTGTGTGTGTGTTTCTGTCTGTCTATTTTGGTCTTCTCTTACTACTGTATGAGCTCCATCTGATCAGAGAAGTTTCCTTTACTGTCTTAATAGCTGGCATAGCAATGCAGACAGAATAGGTACTCAAGACATATTACCTTAAATAAACTACATAATTTTCAGTGCTACTGCAAACTACTTGAGTCTCATTTTCCTAAAGTGTCAAATAGGAATGACAAAAATAATTGTACATAGCGGGGTTATGAACAGGAAATAAAGCATACGAAAGTGATATTAACATCACAAGATTTCTAATATGCTTTTAAGTTACTTTGCTCATTGTATTTTGAAGAGTATATAAATTCAAGCGTTATTCTGGAGTTCCTGTGATGCCAATAAAAATAAGAAGGTTAAAATCATAATATTTTAAAATCCTATTGTACTCAATTAGTGCAAGATTAAAATACTTTCAAATGTGGAAGAATTCAGCTTATTGGGGTAGTTAGGCATTGGGACAACATTAGAAGTTTGAAAAATGTAGTCAATTGACTGTTGGCTTTCTCCAAGGTCAAGTTGTTGAGTTTCAGTTAAAGTCATAGCTTAGATCTAGGGCAGCTGTCCATGATAAAGTGTGTGGAGTTCTGCTTAGGATGAGTTATGCCCAGGGTGAGGATGGGCCAGACTTTGGCAGTGCAATGTATGGTAGGCAGAGGTCTTTAAAGGTGAGGAGAGCAGGAACAAGTTTTTAGGATAATTAAACAAAACTTGGAATAAAATTATATGTTAAGTTTCTAACATTCAATTACAGCTAATTCCCTTTCACCTTCATCCCCTCTATAATCTATAGCTCATTAAGCATTTTCATCTTGTACCTTGTAGTATTCCACCCAAGACTGGCTTGGGTCCTAAAACGATACTTTGTCTTAATTTCCAATGCCTCATTCCTCAGCAATCAGGTGGTTCTCTGGGGGAAATAACCTAATATACTAATTAATATTCAGATGCAGAATAGTAACAGAAACTATCTTTAGTGGACTCATGTCATCTTCCCTTGGATGGAGGAAAAGTACCTGTTAACCAAAATGAATTAACAGTAGATTTTCTGATATTAATATAAACAGATGCAAAAGAAACTTGTGGAAAGGGAACTTTACTGTTAGAACTCAAATAATAAGAATTCCAGAGTACCTTTGATCTGTTCTTAATAATATTACTATAAATAATTTATATAGCATTGGAAATTAAGTGATGATTTAATGAATATGTAATATGTACAATTACCTTTCTAACTAATCTCTAGTCTCTAGCCCCCACAACAAATAAGCACTACTGTGCCCATTTTATATATGATCACACTGAAGCCCAGAGCATCTAAGTTATATATTCTAAGTTCCATAACTCATAAGCATGGACCTGGGACTAACAGAATCCCAGAGCTCAAATTCTTTCAAAGTGAAAATATTTCTTCCCATACAACTCCAAGATCTGTGAAATGGATCTAGCTTTGTGTGGATAGTAATGCATTGGTAAAAAAAAAATTTATTTTAATATCCTTATTGAAATCATGCCTGTCATCTGGATGAAAAGTGAGGCTTTGTCATAAATACAGATTTTTACCTTCACTGGAATAAACAGCCTATATAGTAATTTTAAATTGTTAAGAGTGTTCTTTTGGGATGATTTTTTATTGAACCAGGCATAAGCACTCCCAAATTTTGTACTTCAGTAAAATTTTTTGGTTTTGTTTTTCAGAGTAGCCTTTCTCTAGAGTAATCCACCATTGGTAGAGCATTCAGAGTATGAAAAATTTTCAAAAAGAGGTTAATGATGTTGGTCACTCTGTATCATAAAGTTCTTATGATTTGTTCAGCAGCAGTTTCTAATGAGTTCTGTTGCCTCAAAGATTCAAAGTTAGGGTATCCAAGGTTATAAAGTCTGCATTGTGCAATGCTAATCATAATGGCTTAATTAGGTGTTAATGGGGGTTTTATTTTCATTATAATTTAATGGTAACTGAGTATTTAAGTGTTCAGTTAGCATTTTCTAACATCATAGTTCTAGTGAAGAGAAAATCCTTGGAAACCTAGAATTTGGGGTGAGGATATGTGTGTCAGTATAAATTATAGTTCCAAAAGAGAAAATGCCCATTCCTCAAGCGCACATTTCATGCCAGATGATAGCAGGTGGTAGAGTCATACAGAACATGCCTTCTATTTATGACCAGTCCTACAATTAGTAGGTAGCAGCTGTTATCTGGTATAATTCTGGAAAGGTCACCAAGACCAAAATATTTATATATTGTTCTGTGATTTTGAGTCACGTAATATTTACTGTGCTATAAATATGTGTCAGATGCTCCCCCCGGGGCTTCACATGTTATCTCAAAAAAATCATAACACAAACACTATTTTTGCTTCTTTTTAATGGATCAAGAAACCAAGATTTGGAGAACCTATGGGATTGCTGAAGATCATCTAGACAATAAGTAGACAAGCTGAGATTTAGATGCAAGTCCTCTAATGCCAAGAGTGGTTTATGGAATTCTCACTGGCTACCTCACTATTCACAGGGCCTTTAAGGGACAGATGCATTTTAACTGTGCCATCCCACTCTGACACCTGGAAAAGGCTATGTATCTTCTAGTTCATGTTTCAGACCTAAAAAGCAGGCTAGTTAATTGAGATAGATTATAGTCTATTTGGAATTCTGCATATAAAACCTGAAAGGAGATATTGACAAAGCAGAGTCTGATCAACAATGGGAAACGAGGATGATAAATACAAACCTAAACTATTACATATGTGGAATATTTGAGGCAAATATGATGTGAAGCATAGAGAAGGGTTTTAGAAGATCCCTATGTGTCTTTGAGTATTTGGAAGAGGTATAAGAGATGTTTTATATCTCCCAAGATGACTGAACTGGTATTATATGGAGAGGACACATGGTTAAAGATGTCCAAAATATAAGCTCCCCTGGGAGGTAGGAAGCACCTCAGAGATATCCAAGTGAGGGCTGAATTAGTACTTAACAGTAATACGGAAGGATTCAACAAGCATTTAGTTGTTGAGGTA
>PVIY010064524.1:0-10100 GCA_004026745.1 Myrmecophaga tridactyla
CATGAATGAAACTGATCTGGATAGGACTAAGGGAAATCAGAATACAGGGTAAAGGATGATATGGTCCATATTTTAAAGCTTCAACTTCTGTGTGAGACCAAGTGAAGATATGCTTATTTGTTGTGAAATTTATATTTTGGTAGTGCATTATCTAATTTAACTTGTATGGTTAGTTTATTTGAACACCATAATTGCATGGAATCTTGAATAGGGCATGGGATCTTCCTGGTTGTACAGGTTAGTGGATCCCCTGATACATTCCAGAGTAATCTGAGCAGAGAGTAAAAAAGTATTTGGAAGTCCCCTTTGGATGGCGGGGAAAGGAAGAAATAGAAAACTTCCCCACCTGGGGTTTTCCTGATATTTTTGCAAGCAGTGGGGACAACCAATTCAATAGGCTGAGCCCTTGATCTTGGTATGTGCCCCCATGAAACTTACTCCTGCAAAGGAGAAGTTAAGCCTACTTATAATTATGCCTAAGAGTCACCCCTAGAGAACCTCTTTTGTTGCTCAGATGTGGCTCCTCTCTCTAAGTCATATTGGCAGGTGAACTCACTGCCTTCCCGCCTATGTGGGACATGACTCTCAGGGGTGTAAATCTCCTTGGCAACGTGGAGCAGGACTCATGGATGAGCTGGGACCTGGCATCATGGGATTGAGAAAGCCTTCTTGACCAAAAGGGAGAAATTAGACAAAATAAAGTTTCAGTGGCTGAGAAATTTCAAACCTAGTTGAGAGATTATCCTGGAAGTTGTTCTTATGCATTATATAGACATCCCTTTTAATTTATGGTGTACTGAAGTGGCTAAAGGGAAGTACATGAAACTGCTGAATTATGTTCCAATAACCTTGATTCTTGAAGACAATTATATAACTATATAGCTTTTATTATGTGACCATATGATTGTGAAAACCTTGTGTCTGATGCTCCTTTTATCCAAGGTATGGACAAATGAGTAAAATAATAATGATAAAAATAAATAAGTAATAGCATGGAGATAAAGGGTAAAAAATTGCATGGGTTGAAATTCTAGTGGTCAATAAGAGGGAATGGTAAGGGGTATGGGATGTATGAGTTTTTTCTTTTTTTAACTTCTTTTCTGGAGTGATGTAAATGTTCTAAAAATGATCATGATGAAGAAGACACAACTATGTGATGATGTTGTGAGCCGCTGATTTTATCACATGGATGGACTGTTATATGTGTGAAGATTTCTCAATAAAAATATTTTTAAAAATTATGAACAGCCTCAAATGTCTAGTGTCTATTACACTCTGGAAAATATACTACAATTATTTAGTTTGTCTGAAGTATAAAACCAGGAAAAAGTTTACATAATTCTCAAGGACATTTTGCTTTTTTTACTGTAATTTGGCAATTAGATCTTATTCAATTACTATTATCCAAAAACTATTTATAGTTTAACAATGATTTGTTGACTGTGCTTCCCATCACAAAGGTATTATTCAAAAGAGTAATTTTAACTGGGGAATTCTTTTAGAAGAAACATGCAACATTTCCTCTGTGCCTATCATTTCTAATCTCTGAGCACAGTAGAAGGAAATGTAAATCCAGCTCATAGCTCTCCCTTCTTTCTGCATCCAACCCTTCCCGTATAACCACCTTAGCTGGTCAGGTGATAGGTGAGACAGAAAGAATGAGGCCTGGCCTGTTGAATTCCATTCAGCAGTTTTAAATGAAGGAGGTGGGATATACGATCCCTAAGGTGGCCTTAGTGTTGATGAGAGTTCCTCTGGCCTTCTTTTAATGGTTTTCAATTACTAGATCTATTTCCCTCAAAGCTGTGACCTTGACAATTTGGGAAGTATTTTCCATTTCCCAAGGCAGCCCTTTGCTACCTTCAGGAAATTCCAGGCATAGGTTTCTTTCCACTATCCAGGCTTGTTTAGTAATTACAAATATTAATGCTTTGAATGTGGTGATTTGAGGGTTTTTTAATTCTTTTATCTATGACTACAGGAATACTCATTTATATATAAAAATTCTTGTATATGTTTAAGCAATTCTGTAACTGAGAAACTAAGAATTAATAAATGATTATGATTACTGAAACATTTTATGGATTTTTTCATTCTCTTTTTTTAGAATAGGTAGAAATTAATACCTGAAGTTACTGAAACTCAACTAGTTTCACCCTTGCTTATATACTTACTATTATAGTTGTAATTCTAGCATGGTCTCAGCCCTGTGTATACTGACTATTGTAATGGTTACTACTCCATCTCCCCTTATTTGAATTCCTTAGGCTAGGGAAAAGAGATTTTTGGGGGGCCAAAGGTCACCTGCTCTCTTACCTTGCATGCAGCATTACACACTTTCTAACTTTGAAATTCCACTGTCATATATTGGCTGTAATGTACATCAGGCAGAGAATCCAGCACTTTTGTTCAGTAACAAATAGAATAGAGCTCTTTAAGCATGCTATTACTATCCAGAGGAATGAAAATAGACATTCAACAAGCAGAGAGACACAAACATTAAGTTAGTCACACAAAAAGCCAGTAAACTCAGAAATATACTTTTGAGAGGGACAAGCAGGGATTGAATATAAATCATCTCATCCCATTTCTGCTGTCTTTTGCAGAACAACTTTAACTGTAATGCCTTATCCTTTTCTATACAACCATTTTCAGATAATTTCTTTCCTGATTATATTTCATAGAAGCTAGCTGTGTTACAGAAATAAACTATATTCTTGTTTTTTTCCCCATAGGCTCATAACTAAATCTTTCTAAATATTCAAGGTATAGTGCATAGGGCTATTTCAGAAATGAACTTTGAATTTCCCATTTAAAAGAATTTCTGAAATCAGTAGCCAAATAGGAACACTTGAACAATATAAATGCAGTAACACACCAATTAACAAATTGAAACAGACACAATACTTACTACATATTTAAGTAATGTGCCAAATAATAGGTAAACAACACACCAATTAATAGTTAAATACACTTAATTTCATTAAATACCAATGAATTGTTGGATTACTTATTTTCTAGGCGCATACTCAACAGACAAATTCAGGGCAGGGCCTTGAATCTCATACCAAATGGCATCGAGAAAACAGAAAGTTGTAGAGGCCAGAGTTAGGGGGACCATTCTGGAAGTGGGGTCCAGGGCCTCAAACCCGGGTCCAGGGCCTCAAACCCAGGTCCAGGGGGCTTGAGCTGCTGTATTAACTTCTCAATCCACTTTTACCTTGATGACACTCTTGCCCAGTCAGATGCCTGAACTTGGAACTGAAAACTGAATCTATCTTTGAGGCTTTTTAAAGTGCCAAGAGTCTGGAGTGTTGGCAGAGCAGAGAAAAATCTGGTTGCTGAGCCTCTAGACTAAAATTGTCTAATGGCTGTAAAAGGCTTGATTAATGCATTTACCCATCTGGCCAGTGCTTCAGAATTATGGGCAGTCAGACTCCTTGCTTATTAGGAACCACTAGACTCACCAAACATACTGAACAAAAGTGGTCATTTCTCTGCCCATTGAGCTCAAATGACCAATACCTGAGACACCAGCATTTCAAAGAATGAAAGAGTTTATTGCTAGATAAGAAGTAGGATATCAGATGGCCTATCAGCCCCCAAATCTCTTTCCCCTAACAGCATTAATTTTGAGAGCTTTAATAGGATCAATAGATAGGCAGGTCTTGAGATAATGAGAACAATGTCTCTAGTTAATGTAATCAGAGGTAACCTAATTATTAAGCATGTGAAGACTGATTACATGCTTAGTCATAGGATGTATGTAAGAAATTGGCAACCTTAATATGATGATGGGTGTGATTCTTATATTACAATGAGGTATAGTTCTCTTATAGGTTAAACTTTAAGCTATGGTGCATTTCAGACAGGCCCATTTGGTTAGATCCAGCTCTGTCTAACAAGATAGCTTTGGCATTGCAGTGGGTTAGTTCTGGCGTGACTCAAGTCCCTTCAATAATAAACATTAGAGGCTGTCTTAAGTGATCATAGGACTCCAAAATTGAAAACCAGGATAAGGGGGTACAAGACAGGGTCAGTCACAGATTTTTGCAATCAAAGGTAAAGGCTAGCAGCTACACAATCATTATCAAAGATCAAGGTGGCTGGACTGGATTACAGTTCAACAATTCAGGTACTTCCCTCTGGTTATTCTAAAATACTGGAAAGTAAAAGAAATATCTATATAATGATTCAGCAATCACAATCATGTGTTAAATCTTAACTTCTGGGCGGCTGCCATGGCTCAGCAGGCAGAGCTCTGACCTGCTGTGCTGGAGGTCTGGAGTTCGATCCCTGGTGCCTCCTGCCCATATGCAAATTAAAAAAAAATCTTAACTTCTCAGTTATAATTCCTCCCTCTCATTTGATCATTCTCCCAATCTTGTCAATGACTGTTCTGTCTTCTTCTTGCTGAAAAGGAGTGTTGACATATGGGGTAGAGGAATGAAACTGGATACTGTTTTTGGAAAGATAGGTATCTCTCTGTTTCAGGGCTTATCTGGCATAGGAACAATCTTGAGGCTTTAAGTCTCTGAAAAACAGATTTAAGAAGTAAAATATATATAGTCTTAGATAGACCCCAGGTTATTCTTTAGGATTTTCAGGAACATTGTTGCTTGGGGTTTGGCTTACTGTAGTAGTTTGCAAAACCTGGCTGAAACTTGTGCAAAATTAAATTCCAGAATGACCTTTCAAAGCTATTTGAAATCCCTTGGTCATTGAAATTATATTTCATTTTATTTCTTTTCCCCCTTTTGGTAAAAAAAAGCATTGCCAATCCCATGATGCCAGGGCCAGGCTTATCACTTGGAGTCATGTCCCATGTTGCCAGGGAGACATACAGCCTGGAAGTCATGTCCCATGGAGGGGGGAAGTAGTGAGTTTATTTGCATAGTATGGCTTAGAGAGAGAGAGAGAGACCATATCTGAGCAACAAATGAGGTTCTCTGGGGGTGACACTTAGGCATTAATTATAAACAGGCCTAGCTTTGTCATAACAGAAATAAATTTCATAAAGGCAAGCCTCAAGATTGAGGGTTTGGTTTATTAAATTGATAGCCCCTGTTGCTCAGGAGAATAGCAGAAATCCTCCCGGCAGAGAAGTTTAATAGTTCCACATTTTTTCCTACATTCTCTCAAGGGTTTTTGCCAATACTCCTTTATTTTTTTCCCAAAATACTCTGAAATGCATCACAGCATTACATTAACTTGTACAGAATATCAAGATTCCTCTCCTTGTTCTAGGTTTCATGCCAAATAAAGCTGAATAGTTTGTTTAAATAAATAGAGCAGACAGGTTAAATTAGATTCTGTGCTACAGAAAATTTAAATAAATGTCTCTTCCTTTGGAATCATACAGATGTTAAAGTGTTAAAATACAGACAGTATCTTTCACCCTGTATTCTGATTTATCTTAGTACCAACTAGATAAGCTTCACTTATATCTCTAATCAAGGTCTGATCTCTTATTCTGCTTCTTTAACAGTTGCTGTGTGGAGTAATGCTGACTTTCAGAGCTGGAGAACTGGAACTCTGAGTCTCAGGTGTCACACAGACACCTAAAGTTTCAGGGAGCTACCAGGTTATGCAGAGTGCAGTATCTCAGAGTTTAGATATAACATTAACAAACACAAATAATGTGACTGTGGTAAAAGGTTAAAATCTCAGCCCTAATTTTCTTATAATCATTTTTGAAATCAAGCTACTTTCAGAAATAATAACACTTGACAGCTGACTTATATGGCAGTCTGTTCTCATTTTCAAGCTGCTGGAATGCAATATGCCAGAAACGGAATGGCTTTTAAAAAGGGGAATTTATTAAATTGTACATTTATAGTTCTAAGTCTGTGAAAATGTCCATTATTAAAGCAAGGCTACAGAGATGTCCAATCTAAGGCATCCAGGGAAAGATACCTTGGTTCAAGAAGGCTGATGATGTTCAGGGCTTCTCTCTCAACTGGAAAGGCACATGACAAACATGGTGACATCTGCTGGCTTTCTCTCCAGGCTTCTTGTTTCATGAAGCTCTCCTGGGGGTGTTTTCCTCTTTCATCTCCAAAGATCTCTGGCTGCATGGGCTCTCAAGCTTTTTCCAAAATGTTTTCCTCTTAAACGGCTCCAGTAAGCAACCCCACCTTGAGGGTGGAGATGCATCTCCATATGAAACCATCTAATCAAAAGTTACTACCCACAATTGGGTGGGTCCACTCTCCATGGGAATAATAAAAAAAGCTCCCACCCAGCAATATTGAATGAGGATTAAAGGACAAGGCTTTTCTGGGGTACACCACAGATTCAAACTGGCACATTCCACCATTTGGGCCCCCAAAAGATATGTTCTTTCCAAATGCAAAATACATTCATTCCATTACAATATCACAAAGCCTTAAACCATTTCAGTAACACTACAAATACAATACAAAGTCAGGAACAGTACAAAATCTCATCAAAGCCAGCTACAGGCATGGTCTGTCCTAAGGCAAAATTTTTCTCTGGCTCTGGACCTGTAAAATTCAGAACAAGTTATCTGCTGCCAACATACAAAGGAGGGACAGTCATAGGATAAATACCTCCATTTCCATAGGGGGACAGTCATAGGATAAATACCCCCATTTCCATAAGGGGAAATTGGAAGGAATACAGAAGTCATGGGATGCAAGCAGTTTCAGAAACTCGCAGGGCAAAGTCCATTATATCTCAAAGTCTGAGAGTCATTTATCTTCAGGGCTTTAGAAAGCAGCAGTCTCACCTTTTCCAAGGGCCTGCACAGTGGCCTGCCTCTCTCTGAATGCAACCTTGGGAGTCATTGGGGAGACCACCTTTTTCTCAGCTCCACCCTCTTCAAGCTTTGGGGCCACACCCGGGTTTCTGCCATCTCTGGGGCACATGCTCAACTCCTCCATATGGTGGCAGCCAGGCTCTCCCTTGTCCCCAAGGAATGTGCTCCACCCTCTCCCTCTCTAAGGACGGCCTGAAGTGGCACAACTCTTCCACTGCAATGAGGTGGAAGGCCCCCCTCTGCCTTCAGAGCAAACTCACCTTCTCCAAGTGTTTGGGTGGGACTGCTCTCCTGGCCCACGGTTTCTTGACTTCAGACCTTATATACCATTGTTCTACCTCTGGAGTTATTTTAGCTTTGCTTTGTCCCTTTTCTAAGACTTTTAGTCCAGATTGGCAGCAGTTGCATTTATGAGTTCCCACAGCACTCTTGTTGGTTTTCTATGCAGTAGGCTCAGATCATGCCCATCAAACAAAAGGAGTTTCCACAAATCCTTCCTGGATAACGCCATTTCCAATCCTGGCTTTTTCTGAAATGTCTGATTGTTTCCAGGTTTGGTTAAATCCTCATGTGGGGCACTATTTTCTGGGACCTCCCTTCCTGGAAGCCCATAGTTTTCCAGAACATCAGTTTCTATTTCTTTGTACCCAAGAGTTAGGTTCTCAGCTTATCTCTTTCCTGTCACATTTCACTGTAAGCTGTAAGGAGAAACCAGGCTGTACTTTCCACATTTAATTTGGGAGTCTCTTCTGCTAAACATCCAAGTTCATGGCTTTTAAAATCTGCCTTCCAGCCAAAGCCACTGGTCAATTTTGCCAGATTATCTGCCATTTAAAAACAAGGATCACCTCTCTTCCAGTTTGCAATAACACATGCCTCATTTCTGTCTAAAGCCTCATAGAGGTATCTTTAGAGTCCACATTTCTACCAACAATCTCTCCAAAGCATTCTAGGCCTTCTCTATCAAGGTCCTCACAACTCTTTCAGAACCTTCCCCTTATTCATTTTAAAAAGCCATTACAACTTGTTTGGTATTTGCAAACCACTGGCGCCCAGTATCTGGTACCAAAATCTGTTCTAGTTTGCAAGCTGCCAGAATGCATCACACCAGAAATGGAATGGCTTTTAAAAAGCAATTTATTAAGTTGCACATTTATAGTTCTAAGGCTGTGAAAAATATCCAATATTAAAGCAAGGCTATAGAGATGTCCAATCTAAGGCACCCGGGGAAAGATACCTTGGTTCAAGAGGTTGAAGACATTCAGGGTTTCTCTGTCAACTGGAAAGGCACATGGCAAACATGGCAACATCTGCTAGGTTTCTCTCCAGGCTTCTTGTTTCATGAAGCTCACCTGGGTACACTTTCTTTCTTCATCTCCAAAGATCTCTGGTTGCATGGGCTCTCAAGCTTTTTCCAAAATGGTTCCCTCTTAAAGGGCTCTAGTAAGCAATGCCATCTTGAATGGGTGGAAATGCATCTCCATGGAACCATCTAATAAAAAATTACCACCCACAACTGGGTGAGTCACATCTCCATGGAAACAATCAGAAAGCTCCCGCCCAGCAATACTGAATGAGTATTAAAGGACCTGGATTTTCTGGGGTACACCACAGAGACAAACCAGCACAGGGTTATCAACTACACACCACAGCAGACATTTTATCCTATCTCACTTTTAAACATTTACCTGAATTATGTTAGTTAACAGAAAGAACATAATTTATATGCTTGCTTGCTTCCCTTTTAAATTATCTTTTTGTTGAAGATGAAGCTCTGACTTGTAGCTGACCATATGTACTTTTAGAGAAGCAATAGAGGAAAGGTGTGTAACTGAGAAATAAATTTGGTTGTTTTCGTGATCTGTAACCTTCTTCTAAGGATCACTAAAGCCATGACTAACAACATCATCCTGTTAAACATCATGCAGATCAGTATCAAGATGTAACATGGGCAGTGAGAAGGTTGTCAAGTTTTTCTGAATTTTATACAATCATTAAATATATGAATAACATTTCACTCATACAAATTTCACTAACAGAAGAATAGAAAATCCCTTTTAACTATCATAAAACTTCCCAAACACTACCTATGGAATATGTTAACCTATTTTAACATATCACTTTTGCAAGTTGAAAGAACTAATTATTTGTAACAGTTTTCATTTAAAGGTGAAAAGACTTGTCTTCTGAAATATAGGATGACAAGGTCAACATGAACATCTATAAGGATATTATTTTGATATAATATAAAATCTTTGTCTTTTAGACAGAGTACTCTGATGATGAAGAAAAATTTTTTTTATAACCTTTCATTAACAGCAGGCCAAGAATCCACATTCTTTAAATGTAATTTTATTTAAATATATTCACACACCACACAGTCCATCTAGCATATACAATAAATGGTTCACAGTATCATTACATAGTTGTCCAATCATCACCATGATCATTTTTAGAAATTTGCATTACTCCAGAAAAGGAAATAAGAAGAAACCCCAAGTCCTTTCCCCTTTCCCTTTTCTCACCTTCTTATTGACCACTAATTTCAGATGCTATCTAATTATAGACTTACAATAGAGGTATGTTAACTAAGAAAGTGTAGTATTGTCAGAGATTATATATATTCTCTTCCAATATATATATAGTGGAATAGAACAAAGCATTCAGAAATAGATCCACACAAACATGGGTAACTGACTTTTTACTTTTTATTTTTTTTGCCATATAGTTTTACAGTCATTATGAAAGACCAGAGCTATGGATTACAGTTCAACAGTTTCAGGTATTTCCTTCTGGCTATTCTAAAACACTAGACACCAAAAAGAAATATCTATACAATGAGTCAGTAGTCACAGTCATTTGTAACATACTAATTTCTCAGTTACATCTCCTCCCTCTCATTTGATCTTCATCTCTATCTTCAGGGAAAAATAAACTTACTAATAAAAACTTTTATAGAGTTTGGCCAAGATGGTGGCTTAGTGAGGTGTGGGATTTAGTTTGTCCTCCAGAGCAGCTAACAAATAGGCAGGAGCAGTACAGAACAACTGCTGGGGCCACGTCAGTGACTGGACACACAGCATACCCCAGTCTGGAACAGCTGGACCAGCTGCGAGCTCACCCAGGACTGTGAGTTCCCCAAGCCATGGCTGCTGGCACCCATCCCCCACAGGCTGCTTCCCAGAGGGGAAAGGAAAGAGAGTTTACCAATAGCAGGGGCTGAGTGCAACCAAACTCCAATTGTGGAATTAATTAACAAATTCTGACTACTAAAAATAGGCCAACTCAACTGAACCTTGAGTAAAAGTGGAGGTCGCTG
>PVIY010064525.1:0-10121 GCA_004026745.1 Myrmecophaga tridactyla
CCCAGCCTTCTCCTGCTGCCTTAATAAGAAGGTGGTGTTGGTTTCACACTGTCTTCCCTTCACATGTGTTTTCCACAGTGATACAGGGCTGGGTTCTTATCATTCACAGAGCTCAGCTGCAGAGAGAACTGTCCCTTGTAATTGCCTCTGGAGTCAGAGTCAAATATGGAATAACAGGTCATACATAATTTCAATTTGAGCACTAATTCCTCTCATCTACTGATGTCACTATAGGGGCTGGAGGATCCAACTTCAGCAGTATTACTGATTGGGATGGAAAACACAGAGACAGAGCAGGTGAAGGAAGGAATATGTGAGTCATCACCAGTCTTGGACCTGATTCCTGAAGCTGCACTTGGGAAAGGACACCTGGAAACAAGTAATAGCCTGAATCATCCATTTCACAATCCGCATTTCAATTGCATCATTCACAAATCCTAGGAGATTCTCACAGCTGAGAACTCCCTGAAACAGAGGATGGACTAAAATGATGTCATATTCTTTTGGATAATCCCAAGAAAACACAAAAAATGTGCCTAGAATGAATAGAAATTTGACTGAATAGCAGAGAAGTTGTGATGTGTCTCAGGAGGCCAGTGTGGTTTCTGGGTGTAAGGCCATTTCATGTATAAAGACAAGAAGATACCTTCATTGGCCACTCTGGTCACGTTAAAGGGAACCACTATGTACCCTGACTGCAGGTCAGCAAACAAGGTTTTGTGGCAATAACCATAAAATTTTTATTCTTACAGTCTGTTTCATCATGTTTGGAAGAAATAACTGTCTGTGAAGAGGATTTTCTTCCTCTAAGTATGAAAAAAAGTCAATGGCATTTATGAGCCAGGTAATAAATATATCTTAATTGTGTGGATATATTCATGAATAAAATTGATCCATATCTACATTGAGATATAGAAAAGAATAATTTCCACAGGAACTTTGTCTTTTCTATCACCTTATCACCTCTGTTACATGGAACAGTGGAAGATGTGGAACAGTAGGGGATGTGAAACCACCCAGAGGAGAAGGAGATGCAAATTGCCTGAGCAATGTCACTGTGCCCATTTCCAGCACACATCTGTCTGTGTCTGGATTTCTTGTGAAAGTCAAATGAACCATGAATACCCCCTGCATTGTAGATCACAGGAAAATAAGAAAATCAGAACAGCAAGTACAGGAGAATGTTCAGGGAAAATATGTCTTCTTGGAAGGAGGAAACTGCGAGACTCAAGTAGGAACCTCCTCACCCACCCTCTGCAACATCTGGTTACTCTTCTCTGTGGGCAGGAGTGAGGCTTTAGTCCACCTATTCTGAGCTTCACAGCAGAAGGATATATCTGCCTCCTGCACTACCCAGGTGTCTCTGGTATATTGCAGCACTTCAATATGCACATCTCTTTCTCTGACTCTCAGTGACTCACTTGTAAATTCACCTGGCTCTGGAATTGTCATGAACCCTGTGGCTGTCCTATGGATGATGCTCCCTCCAGTTTTGATATTGTCAGCATATCTTAGCCTCTCCTAAGGAAGTTGAAATAAAGAGAGGTCACTGGACAGGAAACCATTTATCTCACTGGTGATGCGCACATCCTGGATGGGTGTCCTTAGCCCTGGGACCCCCGTAGGTGCATCTTGGCACACACAAGATCAGGAACTCTCATTCCCTAAGCACAAGATCCACTAGGGAGAAAGCTATTTCCTTGTCATGGGGGCTGTGCTGGATGGAGGAAGATGGAGATATCCTCAGCTTCACAGTGTGGCCAGGAAGGTGAGGTTGAGGACACTTCTGAGAAACACTGATCTCCTTGAGGGGATGACATATCAACTCTGTTGTAGAAAACTGTGGTTGTTTGGTAAGATTAGGAGTGTGACTTTGTTCTTCCTATGACACTACATCTTCACAGAAAAATAGATGAGTGGAGCTTGATATTTTATTTGTACGAAAATTTTAAGATGACAAAACATAAGTAAATGAATGATTAATACATCTAATTACAGTAAGAATAGAAGAAAGAGGATGAAGTGTTAATGGAGTCAGTGATGCTGTTTGCTAAAATGAAAAATAAATGATAGTTGAGTCTGCTAATTTTGTCCTCTATTCTCCTCTAATTTATACATTGAAACCCTGTCTTTCATTTGTCTGTGTGCAGTATAATTGAAACATTCTATGTAAAAGCATCAGAATTTATAAGAGATTAAGAATAAGCATAGCAACCTGGTCTTCAATGCCAAAACGACAGGCTGCTCCTGAGACCATGGGAGGGTTTACTTTTCCTCCTTCCAGCTGAGAACTCAAGCCCTGCATGATAGTAGAAGGTTACTTTTCATTGCCATTCTCAAAGATTGAGTTAAGAGAATTCCTTTCAAAAAGTCAGCTGAAATATAAATTAATTTACACTTCTATCCAAATCCAGAAGAAAGGGCAGAAAAAAATAGAAAGATGCATGTAATAGTATTTTTAAGAAACACATGCAAAGAACCCTGAACTTCGTATGAATTTGGGTAGATCATAGATTTATTTAGAAAAGACTCAGTGGCTATTATATTGGGTTTACAGGTTATGAAACAAGAAAAGGGCACCCCAGGCAATGCCCTGACATTCTTCCCCAGCCCCTCTCTGCATCTGTCCAGGAGGCCCTCATTTCTGTTGAGATGATCATGCCATTTCACCTATGATTGTACTGATTCCACATACTATAGTAATTGATTGATGCATGATCAGTCAACCTTGCACCCCTGGGATAAATGCCAATTTTTTATGACAACAAAATTTATTTTATGTGATACTCTAGTTTTATGTTAACCCATTCACAGCTGAATAGGAAACCTTGGTCTTACAGTTGTCCTATTTTATCCTGCTTCATGCATGTGACCTGCCTATATCCTGGCCTTACTAGGAAGAAATAACATTTGCATATTTTATTGAAATAGATTCTATTAATTAGCATGATTGGTGTAACTCATTTTCATTTTATTGTATAACTAGCATTTGTTAATTAAAACACTAAATATTATATTAATATGTCCATATATCTAAATGTATTCATAATTCAATTTGTTTGATGGTATTAATGTTGCTTCCAATCAATCTGCAACTCTTCTTGGACATTTCATAGCTGAGAAAAATATTGCTCTTAGTCTTATATGAACAACAGCAAACAGAGATCTTGAAAAAATGTCAAATATTAAAATGTAATCAACACATTACAGATTGCAAACACAATGCAAAGACTAATATTAAGATATGGAGACAGAGTTGCTACGAACATAACTCCAATTCCAATTCAAGCCTTGCTGGGACAGGAATTGCCAGATCATACATAAGTCAGTGAGAGGAATAAACTATATGTCATTAATAAATCTCCATCTCAATTTGATAAGATTGCAGAGTGAACATGACACTGGCCATATACATACTGTGTTCTAGGTTTTTCCTCCAGAATTAGGGAGAATCCACCTCTTAAAGTAAAATAGAACAAAACAAACAAACTTTACTTCCCACTAGTGATAAGGGAGAAGGACAGCACCAATTGTAAAAATGCTCCCACAATACATCCCTCATTGTGCTACAGAACAAAATAATTGATCTGCATGTAGAAAGCAAACAAAAACAAAATCCTCCGGGCACTTGTGGGATCTAATAATAAGTGGTAGAGACAGGTTCCACAATAGAAATATGTCCAGAGCCACGTCCATTCTCCTCACTGAGTGTAAACAGCTTCAGGTGGCAGAGGAGGGGTTCTGAAACAGGCAACTGAAAACACTTTGGAAACACAAACAGCTTGGTCAGAAAAATCTGGGCAAAAACAGGGAGCAGAAATACATGGCAGGATAAGCATTGCCTTAGAAACAGGCACAGGGTAACGTGGATGATATTCCCAAAGGGGTGGGGATGTCCTTCTCATATCCCAGCCTCTCCCAGGAATTTGGGTTTTAGAAAGTCTAATAGGCAAGGAGCAAGGTGTGCGTCAGGGGACAGTCATGTCCTGAAAGTGCATCATGGCCTCTGTGCTTGATCCTGTAGGTGTACTTGGACCTGCACAGGTGCTCATAGAAATTCTCATTCCTTAAGACAAGTTAGAATAATGAGAAAACTGCTTCCCAAATACAGAAGCTGGGTAGCGTGGAGGCAGTTGGAGGCATGACCGGCCTGTGCTGGCATCTGAGGTCCAAGCACACAGCTGAATGGGGCTGCCCCCCCGCAGTGACCGTCAGGTTAGCTCTGCCTTCAGGTCCTGTGGCTGTGCAGGGAGCACTGGGAGAAGGAACAATTCTTTCTAGTGTCCTGCCTGCATCTCAGTAACCTATAATGGATACTTGGTATTGTATTAATAAAAAAAAAATGATTTGATGAATTAAGCAAAAAAGCAATATAACAAATGATTGATTGGTACAGCCAAGCAAAATGAGAAGAAAGGTATTTATTACATATAAATGGTATCAGTAATGCTATTTCAATTTTAAATTATACTTTGAGAACCTTTGATTTTTACTTTTATATGTACTACTATATATTGTAATCTGATGTGTGTGTGACACAATGATGATACTATATAATAGAATCATAATTTATAGAGGACTTAATAGAAGCCCAGGACATGGACTTTGCTGCCACATGAGAGGCGGGAACAGGTGAAGCCCTTGGGTGCATCTCCCAGGGAAGCCTTGGATTCCCACATCCTCCTCCTTCCCTTGAGGAAATGGGGCTCAGAGGGGTGGTTGGTGGGGGATTATTTGACTGAAGCTTTTCAGAAATGTGAGCTTAGTTGAGGGAAACAACTTCACCAAGATGCTAAATGTAAGTTCTTTACACTTTCAGGCATGTTCACAAATGGGATGTTTCATAAAAATTACATACAATATTACATAATACATACACATAATATATACGTAGGATGTATTTAAACATACATTAGAAACAAACCAAAAACTCTCCTAAACTTGAATTCTGTCTGCATCATAGAACGGCTCGCAGGATATTGGGTTACTTTATGAAGCAGCAAGGGGGAACCCCAGGCAAGGTCAGGCATGTCCTCCCCCACCCTTTCTCCTCCTCCACGATATTAGACCCTATGCGCCCTCTGGTGGTCAGGAGCGTCTCCTGCAGCCCTGCCCCTCTTGTCACTGTGGGGCAGGTTTGTGTCTGGGCTCACCCTGACTTCCTCTCACTGTGTGTCTCGCACAGTAATAGGTGCCCGTGTCCTCAGTTACCGTGCTGCTCAACTTCAAATAAGCTTCGTTCTTGGAGTTATCCTTAGTGATGCCAAGTCGGGACTTATGATTCGGGTTATAATATGTGCTTCCATCAGCCCATATTACACCAATCCACTCCAGCCCCTTTCCTGGGGCCTGGCGGACCCAGCTTACAGCATAGCTGCCTAATGAGAATCCAGAGACAGAGCAGGTGAGGGACAGGGTCTGTGAGGGCTTCACCAGGCCAGGTCCTGATTCCCGCAGCTGCATCTGGCAAAGGACACCTGCAGACAAGGAGATCCACAGTGAGTCATGTGCTCTTTTCCATCACCCAGTTACCTTCGTGTATGAATCCTGAGACTCACATCTTGGAGCTGCCACAAGAAAGAGGAAGAACCACAAGGCTTCCATGTTCTTGTGGATGACGTCCATGATGCTGAGGAAATATTTTCCAGACTGAGGAGGGACCTGAATTTAAGTAAATGCATGCTTTGGTTTCATTTGTTGGCCACGTGGTGATTTGCATTTGGGAGGTAACTCTGTTAGTAAAATGAAAGGAGGTGAGGGGAAGTCACTGTCTTTGAGTCAAGGGGGAGGAGGATGCTGACTGACCTGAGAGAACACAGAGCTGTCCCTTGGCCCCAGCAGTCCCTCGTTCATTTGCTTTAAGGTGGGAAATGGGTGGAATGAAGAGTCACATGGGTCCAGAGATGAAGAATGACTCTGGGAATGTGGTCCATGTGCCCCTACTCCCAGGGATTAATCCTTGTGTTTCTATTCAAATACGCAAACTCAAAATATATATTATGATCCTAATATATATGTATATATTCCCAGATCATGTTAGTTAATATGAGTTCTGTTTGATTTTTGAAGTGTTAGTGTAGAAAAATGTGTTTTCTGCTACCTTCTCACTTTCTTGATGTCATTCCTTAATTGTTAATTCCCCTATGAAATTTTAGTAAATTGTCAGTGCTGTGAGATATCGTCCTTAGACCTATTGATTATATAATACCCAATGAGACCAGAAGATTCCTTTGCATGTCTTCTCATCACACCACCATGATTATCAAATGCCCTGGTCCTCCAACTTTCATCTCGCACCTCTGCAGCTGGGGCAGGTGAACACCACTTACCTTCTATTTTCTCACCAGAACATTGATCAGTTCTGAGCAACTCATTCCTTAATACATTTTTCTACCTGATCAGTTCATGAATACAACTTGAAAGCAATGTATTGCATCCTGCATATTCAATAATATTTGCTAAAGTTTAATTAATAAACATGGAAAGGAATTCATTTTTTAGCCTATCTCCAAGTTGGAAAGGCAGTAATGTGATTTTGTTCTCTTTCCAAATGCAGAAAGGGAGCTCCCTTCTACTCCCAACTCACCAGCCCTGGTTCTGGCCCTGGATTCTGTGGTCCTGAGCAGCTTCGATGATCCTGCCCCTTGGCCCTGTGATCCCCAGTCCTTGCACCATGTCCCTTCATCTGCTATGTGTGTCAAATGTTCCCAAGCTTCCCTTACCCTGCCCTGGTGTCTTAGACCCTGGACTCAGTGTTAATGAGCTCTCTGCAGCTGCCTCTGTTCTGGACATGGGGTTTAGTGTTCTGAAACCCTGGTCCTACAGTGCTTTAGGCCTGGGTTCCTATTTTTGTCACTTCATCATGGGCTGCACAGCACATCTTGTACACTCCTGGGTATTCAAATTTTAGGTTGTATGTGGCAGCTGGAACTTGTTGCCATGGATGGCTGAGCTAGTGTTGTGGACAATATTGCTGTTGTAACTGGCCAGCATCTGCAGATCTTTGGCAGGATGGCTTAGTCTGAATTGACACCATGGACATCAGTAAGATGCTCACTCTTAGTTGCTGGGCTCTCCAGGTCATCAGAGACCCTGATAAGTGGTCAGAACAACTGTTCAATGGGAGAGAAGGGGATACACACACTTTTAAACAAGATTTCAACTGATAAATATGTGAGCCCCTGCCTCTGTCATCACATGATCGTGGCACTGTGGGGGAAGTGCCCCCTGGAGGCCACTCTGCAGGGGAGCTTTGAGTTTGGCCACTCTTTCCATCCCTCTGTAATGTCTCACTGAGTAGTACATGGCCATGTCTGGGATTCCCTTTTATATTCTCAGGCTCATCCTTTGCAGTTGCAGCATTTTGTTAGTGATATATCCAGAGACTGTGATTCATCATGGGCACAGTACAATACAGTTGCAACTCTCAGTCAAATGCAGTTCAAAGGAACAAGTGAGACAGGGAAACCTGAGTTCTTCTTGCTGCTGGGGGCAGCTTGTAACACAAAAACAATTTTTCAAAAGCATACTTTCTTTCAGTTCATTCTGGGTAATACCACCCTAAATCCAGGGTTGAGGGCTCAGGAAGAACTCCCAGGTTTACTGACGACAGATAAGTCCCTGAACACCCCAGTGAGAGTGGGTGTCCTTCCTGAGACCATCAGGCTTACCTTGACCATCAGGGTGAGTATGTTGTGCATAAGAACATGAACATTCTAAGTAAGTGCAGCATCTCCATCCATGATGGAAAGACCGAGGTGAGACACCAAGATGACTAACATAGGAGCATGTCAGATTCTCCCTTTTCTGAACTTTCCCCCAGAGATCATGGAACTCTATATGGTGGTGGGAAATTAATCCGGGGAAAAAGTATCCTGAATAGCCTGTGAGAGGAGGGATATACATTTTCACATTCTGGGAGGAATAGAAGGTTTTCAGATAAAATTATTCTGCCACAAAATAATCTGTCCTTATGGTGGTTAAGAAACATGAAATTTCAACTTTAGTATTATTATTACTCTACTTTTATAAATGCCTAAATTTGATTATAACAGAATTTGATTCCAAGAATTAACTGCCAGTGCCTGAGTATCAATTGAATGTAAACTTTTCATGCTGCAAATCTAATCCAGAAGAATAATATAAAGAAACCAAATTCACAAGTGTGTGAAATATAATACATGCAATAGTATTGTAAGTATATTTTCTGCATTTCAAACATGGATAAACCAAGTTATTCCTTAGAAAAGATATAGTATCAGATCCCTAGGGGTAAAGTGTTTTAAGTAAGGAGAGGAAATGATTACACACTAGAGGAGTTCCATACTTCTCCTGCATATTATTATGGGGTTGGTCCCTGCTCTGGGTGGGTCCCAAGTGCTTGTCCTGGCAGCCCAGCCAGCTCCTGTATGTGGGGAGTTTGGTCTTGGCTCACCCACTCTTCCAAGCATTGTGGGACTGGCACAGTAATACCTGTACCTGTCTTCTTCTGTGAATGAGCTCAGCTGTAGATAGAATGGATTCTTAGATATGTCTCTGGCAGTAGAGATTCTAGTCTTGAGGGACCAGACATAGTCTGTGGTTACATTGGAGCATATTCTTGACAACCACCATTGCTGCTTCCATAGATGCAGTGGGATCCAATCCCAGCAGAAGCCCTGTTTGTGATGGAGAATCCAGAGACAAATGAGGTGTGTTGCAGAGTCTGTGAGGGTTTTACCAGACAGATCCTGACTCCTGCAGCTGCAACTGGCAGGACACCTGAGGACAAATAACCTAGTGAGTCATGTGCTGAGACTCACCATCGATTTAAATTCATCTCTGAATCCCTGAGACACTAATACCAGTTGGTGGAACAACCATTTAGGTTTCATGTTCTTGTGCAGGAGGCACATGAATTGCACACAATGCTTTCCTGGTTGACAAAGATCCTAAATGGAATTCCAGGTGCACTGTGCTGTCATCTGTGGTGCTTTGTATGTGAACATTCCCTTTATATGAAAAGGTAGAAAAAGACCAGGAAATAGGGGATGTTCCTTCTCTCCAAGGCTCCTCTGGATGCTGAATGAGCACTAGGAGGACAAAGTCTCATACCTATGATCCTACCTTGCCAAGTTCAGGAATTTATGTGTCTAGGCCATGGAAAGTGGCTGAAGGAGTTGGTAAGTGAGTCACATGCAGTCCACGAATGAGGTTAACTTTGGAAATATATTCTATGTGTTTCTAGTGTCATGGTTATACTTATTTGCCAAGTACCCAACACAAATACTGAGTACTATAATCTGCTTAATAAGTATTCTGATCAATTTATCTCCTCTGTTAGCTTGTTTTATTGGATACTCAAAATTTTTGAGCCAGCAGTTAAATGTATCAAACACTTTGAATTTAAGCCAACTGGGTCCAACACAATGTGTAACCAAAGTCAGAATGACTTGGTTTGACGCAAGTTAATTCCCTCTGAAAGGGCTTTTGTATAAAATATACTCAATTATTACTGTAGAGTTGGCATTGTTCAAGTATGTTCTGGTTTGAAAGGAAGCATGTCCCCTAAGAAAAGCCATGTTTTAATATAAATCCCATTTCATAAAGGTAGAATAATCTCTATTCAATACTGTATATTTGAAACTGTAATGAGATTATCTCCCTGGTTGATGTGATTTAGTCAAGAGTGGTTGTTAAGCTGGATTAGGTGATGACATGTCTCCACCCATTTGAGTGGGTCTTGATTAGTTTCTGAAGTCCTATAAAAGAGGAAACATTTTGGAGAGAGAGATTCAGAGAGAGCAGAGAATGCTGCAGCACCACGAAGCAGAGTCCACCAGCCAGCGACCTTTGGAGATGAAGAAGGAAAATGCCTTCTGGGGAGCTTCATGAAACTGGAAGCCAGGAGAGAAAGCTAGCAGTGATGCCATGCTCACCATGTGCCCTTCCAGATGAGAGAGGAACCCCGACTGTGTTCACCATGTGCCTTTCCAGATGAGAGAGAAACCCTGAACTTCATCAGCCTTCTTGAACCAAGGTATCTTTCCCTGGATGCCTTTGATTGGACATTTCTATAGACTTGTTTTAAGTGGACATTTTCTCGGCCTTAGAACTGTAAATTAGCAACTCATTAAATTCTC
>PVIY010064526.1:0-10118 GCA_004026745.1 Myrmecophaga tridactyla
CCTCCCACTTCCCTGCTACCCGCCTCTCGGGCTCTGCCCACTCCCCGCCCCGCCCACTTTCCTTGTCATTCTCCCCCGACCCCGCCCACTCCCGGGCTCATTCACGTTTCTGGGTTTCTTAGCCCCGCCCCATTGCCTCCGGAGGCTCCGCCCCATTCTGGGTTCTTTCCACATCCCTGCGCCCCCTTCCCAGTTGAATCCTGGATCCATCCCCATCCCTCTCCTGTCTTCCCTAGGGACTTTCCTTCGTGCTGGTCTTATTTCTTTAGGCCTCGCCCCCTTTATTCTGCCCCACCTTCTTCCAGGCCCCACCCACACCACCAAGACCCCGCCCCAAAGCGGCCGAAAGCCACGTGTGTGGGGGGGGGTGCTGCGAACCTCGCTGAGCGAGACCCAGGGGCTTCACTTTCGCGGCCCCTGCGCGCGGTGGTCTTCGCCCTCCAGGCCCGCCTCTCTCGAGCTGGGACCCGGCTCGGGAGCTCTAACCCCAGGCCCGGTGGGCGCGCCCACCCCGTCACACCACCCCCGCAGTGGACAAACTCGCCACACACGGACATGGCCCTGCCCGAGCTGGTGGTCCGGCAGCGGTGCCTGTGACCTGGGGAACCGCGCAGGATGCCCCCGCTGCCGCCGCTGCCGCGTTCCGGGCCCGCCAGGATGTTGGTGGCTTTAGACGTGCTCTGTCTGCTGCTGGGTGAGCCCCCTCCCCCATACAGATCCCCGATGGGTGGTGAGGGTGTCGGTCTGTCTGTCTGTCTTTATCCGAGGGTCACCAACCGGGGAGTTAACCGCCTGCCCTAGCCAGTGTCCTTGGGTAGTGGGTCTCTGCATCCCCGCGTGGGTCGGTGTGTTTCTGGGGTGTCCATGTGAGTGGGAGAGAAAAGGACCCCCACAAACGAGGCTTTTGTGTCCAGAGCACTCCAGACCCCCCCTTCCTGGGTCTGTGTTCTGGGTTCAGTCTGGTTGTATGTATTTTGGGGTGTGGATATCTTTGAAGGGGTTGCTGCTTGGTGGCTGGGCAGGGGGCGGGGGCGGGGGGGTTAGGTTGTGTTGCATATCTCAGCACACTGTTTGTGTGTCTTTGTTGGTATGTGTGTATTTGGGTTTCTCTGCATGTCTTTGTTGTACTTGTATCTGTGTGTCTGTCTTTGTATCTGTGTCTGGCTGAGTTGGTATAAGGAATTGGTTGTCAAGGATATCCGTGTGTGTGTGTGTGTGTGTGTGTGGCAGGCCTCTGGCTGTGTGTTACACTGGGTTGGGGAAAGTGTGGTGCTTGCTCTGCATCTGTGCAGGTGACTCCTGTGTGGGTACCTGGCCCATGGACGCAGGTGTGTGTCTGGGTCTATTCCAGCCTCTGCGCAGTGTTTGTCTGTCGATGCATTGTGTGTCCATGTGTGTCTATCTGATCCGTGCCCAGGTCTGACTGCATGGTTGTATTGTGTAGCTCTGTGTATCAGACTCTTATGTGTGTACATCTGGGTTCTTTGTAGCTGAACTTGCCTGGGGTCTCCATGCATGGCTGACATACACAGCCTCCCATTCCCCAGTGGGGAGAGCCAATGACCAAAGCCCCCTCTGTGGAGGGAAAGCCAGGCTGGGACCCTAGCTTTGCTCTCCCAGTCCAGGAAAGGAGCTGGGACTGCAGGAAGCTGGGTTCCACTAAGCTCCAGTGGGCAGCAGAAAGAGCTGGATGTGGGAGGGGGTGACAAGCAGAGATCCCCTTGCCTGGCCACTCACGCGGCATGAGACTCACACGCACCCACAATAGTCACATCAGTAGCCCTCAGCTAAGTTAGGCACAGCGCCACACACAGTGGCATGAACTCATACACAGGCCCCAGACAGAACCAAGCATGCACATGCACGTGCCAGCACAACCCAGGGACACACACCTAGCTCACAGACAAGAGGACACACACTTGACTGTGACACCTGCACCACAGACACACACCAAAACACACATCTGCACTCATGCACATCCCTTAGCACACAGCAGCAGGTACCACACAGACACACACACACACACCAAGAAAGACACACATTCATATCCACAGTGTCACAGCTACATAGAAACATACAGACCAGGAAACATACATCCACAGATTCACAGAGACATATGTATATGGAAGTAGATATCACAAATGCGCACACACACACACACATCCACAGATGCAAAAACATAGAGCCACAGATATGCATATATACAAAGACACAAACATAATCACACCCACCCCAGAAAAGGCGAGCCCTCCTACCCTTACCCCCTCAATAACCTGAGCCCCTTACACAACCCAAGGGTGCCATACCTGCCCACCCCACCCACACCCCCATCATCTCCTACAACCAGGAAAGGATGTTGACTGCAAGGGATAGAGGACCCCGCTCAGAGATGGATCCCTGGGACTCTGCCCTTCCCCAGCTTCCAACCGCGCTACTATCTCTGAACATGTTTCCCGACTTCTCGCCCTCGAACTGTCACCCAGGTCCAGGGCTGCAGGGAGGACAGTCTGGAGAGGGCCTGAGGGTACCAAGCCTCAGGTGACCCGTGCCTAGGTGGGGTCTTCTCTGCCCCTGCAGTCAGCACCCCCATCATCCTGTGTGGGAGAGGTTTGATGGTGCCTCACATCCAGGGCTTCTTCTATGATGACACCTCCATCAGATACCCCCAGGTGGCTCGTTTCAGCCCTCATTACCATGGGCTTCTTGATCTCCATCTTCACAGTATGGGGCTGACCACCGTCACCCCATGCAGTGGGGACAGGCCTCAGCAAGCTGCGCCCCTTTACCTGGTGACCCCAGAAGCCCCGCCCCTTGTAGGCCTAAGGCAGGAGGGAGTCCCACCTCTTTTCCTTATCACGTGGGCAGAACGTTCCTCGAGGAAAAAGCCATTGTGGGCACAGGACAGAGGAAATGTCTGCCTCTCTGCCTCTGGGCTGCAGCAAGGAAGGAAGTTCAGCCCCTTTCCCTTGTAGATGGGGAATCTCCACCCCTTATATGCACAAAGCAGGAAGTTCTACCCCTTTTATGGTGAGTAGGAAATCTCTTTCCAAACCTAAGGGGAAAGCCCTGCCTCTTCCTCCCGGTGAAAAAAGAAGTCCCACCATTTCCAGGCATTTAAAGGAAGTCCCGCCCCTTTTCCTGGTGTAATAGGAAGTCCCACCCCTTTCAGGATAGGGGACAGGAAATCCTGCCATGGTCTGACATAAAGTAGGAAGATGAACCAACCCTTTTCTTGGTACAGCAGGAAGTCCCACCCCTTTCAGGTAACGGGACAAGAAATCCTGCCCGTGTCTGACACAAAGTAGGAAGACGGCCCACCCCTTTTCTTGGTACAGCAGGAAGTCCTACCCCTTTCAGATAACAGGACAGGAAATCCTGCCAGTGTTTGACGAAAGAGGGGGACTTCCCACCCCTTTTCCTTGTGAAATGGGAAGCCATGCTTCTTCCCCCAGCAGAATGGGAAGTCTTGCCCCTTCTAGGCACAGGGATGGGAGAAGTCTTCCATTTTCTCATTGTGAAGTTGAGAAACTCCCCCCGCCGACACACACACACACGCTTTTGCCAGTTGAGTGGAAAGCTACTCTTCCCTGAGAAATGGGAAGTACAACCTGTCTGAGACAATGAGTAGAGGGACTTACACACTTTTACTGTCAATCGCCCCCCCAAAAAAAGAACACCCACCCATTATTGGCCCCGCAGATCAGCCTGGGAGAGGTGCTGCACGTCCAGAGGCTGCAGCTGAACTCATGGGCCTTCGCAGACAGCACCTACGTGATCACGGTCTACAAGCAGCTGGGCTCCTTCATCTCAAGTGGCATGGTCAACTGCTCCCTGGCCAGCATCACCAAGATGACCAGGGGACACCTGCAGCCCCACTTCCTGGCTGTGTGCCAGCCAGACCCAACCTCCTTCAACCGTGACAGCCGCTTTATCTCCAACTACACCTGCGCTGGAGACCCCGCAGAGGTCCTCGAAGCCAGGCGAGTGGGTAGGTGGATGGGGAGGGGGTAGCATCCCCACTCCAGCCCCCACTGATCTCGACCTCCTTCCTGTTCACATCCCCGGGAAGTCTTGTTCAGAGCACACCTCCTTTGGAATGTACTCCATGTTGTATCTGATGGTGAGTGTGACAGAAGGGGGCCATACACCTGGCCGGGCCACAGGCCGCTCCATTGTATCCCTATACACACACACACACACACACACACACACACACACACACACACACAGGCTTGGTGCTGGCAATGCCAGGCACGGCTTAAACAGAGCTTGTGTGTGCTCCTGGAGTTGCGGAGGTGGGGCAACAGTGGGCAGGACCTGTCTCTTCTTAGGGCTCATTCAACATTGCAGCCCTGGAACAGCAGCTTCCAGAACCCTCTGTCTGCCTTCCCCGCAGCTGGAGAGGGCCCGTGCCAGGCTGTGTCCATGTCCAGGGCTGGTTCTGCTGAGAGGGAAGGGAAACCAGATATAGCTGAGGTGCAAATCTAAGGTCTTGGCTGTGGCTGGGGAGGAAGAGAGGGGGGCAAGAGGTATAGGGGGTACCCCTGGAAAGGAGCCAGTGTTCCTTGGTTCCAGGGGACAAGAACTGGAAACTGAGTGCACACAGTGGAATCAGCCCAGAGCACGGGGGCACGGGGGTGGGCAGGCCCCAACCCCAACCCCAGGGGCGTCATGTGATAGTCACACAGCTGCCTTGACAGCAGCTGCATTTTTTGCCTGAAAGATGCCTATTCTGCTGCCAGGCTTTTTTTTTAAAGACCAAGGAACAACATAACTACAGCATCCTGTAGTGATAAAAAGCAGGGGCTTGGGGACCAGAGTGTACAGATTCTATTCCCAGCCTCAACAGTGGATGACCCGGGGTGAGACACTTACCCTCCTTGAGTCTCCATTCCACATCTGTAAAATGAATGTGCAGGTAGCACCTACGTCCTCAGAATATGGTTTCATGAGTTAAAATGTAAACGAACCAACTCATGTACAGCTCTTGAAACAGGGTCTGGCCATAGGATCTAGCCTAAATGTCACTGCTATTATTAATAGTGGACAAAACAGACTCCTTGGTCCCCTGGGGTGGATGGAGGCCTGGGAGGGATGTGAACGGTGCCCGAGGCTCCCAGGTGGGATGGAAATGTGTTCCCCACTCCCTCCATCCCAGATGGATTCAAGTCACACACCCCGGGAGGCAGGTGTGTGAGATCTTTCTGAGGTTTTGTGGGCCATTTTGTGAGTAACATGTTCTGGCTCTCTGGAATGTCCCAGCATTTTGAGAGCTCTGCAGGTGCTGACTCTGGATTTCTCCCTGAAAACCCATGACAGCCAGTTTCCCTTTCTGCTATTGTCAAGGAAGCAGATTAAACGGGTGTTTCGAATGGGCTGGGTTTGGGTTTGTTTCCTTTGCAAAATCAGGAGCTCAGCCCTTTCACTTCATGGGTGCCACAAGGTCCACCCGGTTTGATTTAGAGACCCAGTGCTTGCAGGGGGTGGAGGTGGGAGTACTGGGGACACAGGATGAGCCCACGTGTGCATTCTCAGCAGAGGACCTGGGAAGTCCTCAAGCGAATATCCAGCCGTGCTCTCAATGCCAGCATAGAGCTCATGGCACAAGACTCTAATGGGGTGCAATGGGCGATACCCTCTTTAGGCACTGGATTCCATCCTCCACTTGTAAATGGCAAGGCGGAGTGTCCTGCCTTGCCACATGGCCGCCCGGGATGAGGCAGGCGGATGGGAGCAAAAAAAAAATGTGTTTCTGGGGCCTAGCCCGGCTGGAAACACCCCACCCAGTCTTCCAAGGTGCCACCCCCACCTGCTCACTCCCCAGATCTACGTACAGGCTCGCTACCGCGGATACAAGACCAAGCTCTTACAGCCCACAGTACAGCCCTTTTTCTTGACCCTGGCACTGTGTGCTGGCTACATCTGCACCCTGGATTACTGGCATCACCCCCATGACATGGCTATCGGATTCCTGCAGGGCATCTTGGTGGCCGTCTGGGCGATAGGTGCTACCAGCGGCCACCTGGGTCCCAGGGACCGTCTGCTGGCCCCAGGGTCATAAGCACACCTGACAGCCCTTACCTCCCAGGGGTGGAGCCCAGGAGAGGCCAGAGCTGGGCAGGGCAGCCACGGGATTGACCCATCCCAAACCCCTCTCCCCTTCATCTGCCACAGGCTTTCTATATCGCCGGCCTCTTTGGCCCCCAAAAGGAGCTGCAGTGCCAGATCCCAGCAGCTCCAGGTGCTGGACAGCAACCCGCTGCTTTCAAGCCCCTTCCTCCTTCCCCTCCCAGCTGAATCGTCCCCTGCCGACCACCAAGGGGCCCAAAGGATGTCCTGATGCGTGAAAAGGTAGAGGGCCCAGCAGGGTCTGCACTGTCCAGGAAGCTGCCCCCTTCCAAGTGTGTCCACCCAGGCAGCACCACCTCTCTGGGGGCTGAGTCCATACCCCAAATCAGCCCTACCCTGCTGGCTTGACGCAAGCAACCCCATTTTTCTGAAGCTTAAACCCATTCCCCAAATCAGCCCCTTCCCACTACCCCACTTCCACTTTTTTTTTCATTTTTTAAGACTCTTGTATTAAAAAATTAAGAAACATCAACACGGAGTTATAGATTCCTGATGTACAATAACACAGTTTGGTGGTCCTCCTATTTCCAACCGGACATGGTGTCTCTCGGCTCCAGGGTTCTAACAACTCATTCAGCCATAGCCTCAAAAGCCTAAATCAGGGTTTCTCCACTGCGGCGCCCCTGACATTTGGAGCAGGATAATTCTTGGTGGTGGGGAATCGTCCAGAGCATTGTGGGACCTTTAGCAGCATCCCTGGCCTCTACCCACCAGAAGCCAGGAGCACTTCCCCAATTCGAAATGATCCAAAAGGTCTCCAGATGTTGCCAAGTTGTCCCTGGGCGGGGTGCGGGGCTGGGAGGGGGTGCAGAATCACCTCTAGTTGAGAACCCCCCGGCTAAACCTGGGGGTCACTGGAGCACGTGAAGGTGAAGTCCAAGCCACTCGGCCACCCTGGTTGGCCCTTCCCCACCCCCACCCCCCAGGACCTCCCAGGAGGCCCTCTCAGTTCACGCAGGCAAGGATGCGCGAAGGAGTCCCACAGAAGTGGGCAGGGAGGCAGACTGCGGACAGAGAAACTGAGGCGGGGCGCGGATGAGGGTGGGGGGGTGGGGAGGGAACCGGGGGGTGCCAGACCTAGATGGGGGCTGAGGGTGGCGGCTTGGGGGGGGGGACGGTGAACGGATGGCGCCCCAGGCCTCGGAGGCCGCTGGGGAAGGAGCCGCGCCTCCACCCCCGCACCCTGCGTCCCGGGGCGGGGCCGGGGGGCGGGGCGGGCAGTGACCGGCCGTGACGCGGGCGCCGCCCGGCTCTTATAGAGGAGCCCCAGGGAGCGCAGGGACCGAGCGCCGCCGCCGCCGCCGCCACCGCCGCCGCCGCCGCCGCAGCAACCAGCGTCCGCGCCGCCACCACCATGCGGGAAATCGTGCACCTGCAGGCGGGCCAGTGCGGCAACCAGATCGGGGCCAAGGTGCGAGGAGGTGGCCCAGGGGCGCGCGGCAGGGGTCCCGCAGCTCCCACCCCCCAACGCCGGGCACCCCACCCTTCGCCCTCCGGGGGATGGGGTCCCCAGGAGGCCAGCGCCCCAGGCACTGGAGGCCGGGCTGGAAACAAAGAGGCCGATGGGGGGTGGGGCCGGGCCTTCGGCCCCGCCTGCCCCAGCTGGCTGCACAGCTGGCCGACTGCCCCCTCGGCGCGCACAAAGAGACGCGCCCCTCCCCCGGGCTGCCGCGGGGCGCTGACACCCGCCGGGGGTGGGGGGGGGAGGGGCAGGGAGACCGACGCGCCCCGCCCGCGCCTCATCTTTCCTGCTGCCTCATCCTTTCCGCACCACCAGGCCTCGGGGACCCTCATGCACCTGGCTGGGGGGTGGGGGTGGGGGTGGGGACAGGTGGCAGGCTAGGGAGGTATTTGGGGATCCTGGGCTTGGAAGGTGGAGGGCAGGGGCAGGCCCGGCCGCCTGCTCCCCTCCCCCGCAGTCCTTACCCTCCACCGTGCCTGCAGTTCTGGGAGGTGATCAGCGATGAACATGGCATTGACCCCACCGGCACGTACCATGGGGACAGCGACCTGCAGCTGGAGAGGATCAACGTGTACTACAATGAGGCCACAGGTAGGGCCTGGGGAGTGGAGGGGTACCTGTAGGGTGAGGAGAGGGGACAGGGAGCCAACCCACACACACACACACACACACACACACCCATACACACACTGCTCTGGCTCCTGGCGCCCACCCAAGCCACCTTCCATCTGCTTCCATGCAGGAGGGAATTACGTCCCGCGGGCCGTGCTGGTGGACCTGGAACCCGGCACCATGGACTCCGTGCGCTCCGGCCCCTTCGGCCAGATCTTCCGGCCAGACAATTTTGTGTTCGGTGAGTCCTGAGCCAGGAACGCAGGCAGAGAAGCCCCGCTTTTTCCTTTCACTTCTGAAGGCTGGATGGAGATTCTCTACCTAGCACCTAGCGGTGGCAATCATGGACCCCAAAGAGCAGTAGGGAATGGGGAGAGGGTGGACAGGGCAACCAGGGAGGTGATGGGGGAAGGGCATACAGGCAGCTGTGGAAGCACAGGGGTTAGGGAGGGCTTCCTGGAGGAGGTGACATTTTAATTTAACGCTATGGACTGGAGGCAAACTGCCTGGGTGCTAACCTCAGCTCTGCCCCTTCATGCCTTCAACAAATATTTATTGGGCACCTACTACATGCCAGGTCCTGTTACAGAAATGGGGCGGGGGGGGTACGGGGGAGGACAGCAAGCAAGGAAACAGACAAAGCTCCCCACCCTGGGGAGCTGACATCCTGGTGGAGGCAGACAGACACTGGAGAAGATACGTAGGTTAAAAATCAGCCACCGATTGAATCAGCTTGGTGATTTTGAATGGGCTCCATAACATGTCTGTACCTCAGTCTCCTCCTCTCTACAATAGGAATTATAAAAATACCTACTTTTCAGGACCGCCAAGAGTAAAGTAGTTAATACATATAAAACAATGTAGAACAGTGCTTGGCACAAAGGAAGAGCTAAATAAGCATGAGGTGTCATTGTTTAATTGTTGTTATCTGTAGCACCAGCCCAAAGGGTGAAGGGATTCAGTAAGACCAAGATGCATTCAGGGGAGGAAGGGCATATAAGAAGAAGGAACAGCATGTGTGTAGAAAATGAGCACATCTGAGACACTCATATGCAAGGGAGAGGGCATGCTCTGTGCATCTTGGAAACCTCTCCTGGTACTCCCTGGGCCAGGCTGGGTGTACACCCCAACCGTGACCTCAGATCCCAGGCTCCATGCTCCCCTAGCCCCCCTCCTCCTCAAACCATATAGGAGTCTGGTGTCTGGGGACAGACGTGTTCAACTCCTGGCTCCAGCACAGAGAAGCTGTGTGACCTCAGGCAAGTGACTATCCCCCTCTGGTCTATGCAAGGATGCAGCAATAATGATGCACACTTGTGGGCACAGCGCACCTAAGGTTCTCAGGAAATGGCTGTGGAAGACGACATGAGTTTGGCCATAGGACAGGAGGGATTCTAGGATGACCTGAGCTGCTCCAGTTGGGCCAAGGGATCCTGTGGCCTTTGGGAGGCCAGGAGGGGAGGGGGGACAGTATGGACTCAGGAGCTAGTCCTCCTGGTTCTAATCGTGGCTGTTCCACGTGATAGCAGTGTGACTCCCGGCATGTAACCTAACCTCGCCGTGCCTCTGTGTTCTCATCTGTAAAATGGGAGTGAGTGAGGACTCATCCTCTATTGAGCATATCTTTGGTGCTCAAAGGAGTAAGTCATTCAAAAAGGTCTCAGTACCTGCTTGTGCCAGACACTGTCCTGGATGCTGGGGATGCAGTGGTAACCAAGAGAACATCCTTGCCCTCCTGGTGGTTACAGTCCAGGAAGGGGAGACAGAATAGCAGAAAAACAAAAGATTTCAGGTGTAGAAGACTGTGTAGTGACAGATGCTGTGCAGAAACACTAAACAAGGTAGTAGGGGTAGGGAAATGAGGGGGTCCATTATAATGGGGGGGAGTGATGGGAAGATTTCATAGTACATGGGG
>PVIY010064527.1:0-10118 GCA_004026745.1 Myrmecophaga tridactyla
TCTTTCAAAACATACTGATCTCAGTTTTATGATAGCTTCTAATATTTATTTTCATGCTTCACAGCACTTATTATGTATTAAATTGAATTTATATCTTATCCCTCACTACTCTTCAATGAAGTTCTTAAAAATGAGTAGTATTTTTACCCTGGATTATTCCAAAGAAAATTCAAGGGGAAAGGGAATAATATATGTATTTTAGAGCAACTAGAAGGAAAAACCTAAAATTGTGAAATTATAACCCATGTCAAAGTCTGAAATATGTTCTGCAACTAATTGTGGTGCTGTGCTTTGAAATTTATAGCTTTTTTGTATATATGTTATTGTTCACAAAAAAAAGAAGGAAAAAAGTCAATTGTGATGATAAAAAAATGTATTTAAGCCCTTTAGCCTCCTATATTCTGGAGCAGCTAGAAGGAAAAATAAGAGAGGACTGTAAGGTAGCCCATGATAATCTCTGGGAGCTGTCCTGTAACTACTTCTTGGAGAGTGCTTTGAAAACTATTGTTTTTTATTTCTTTGCTTTGCATATATATTACACTATACAATAAAAAAAGTTTAAAAAACACACCCTTTTAGAAGGACACATCCTAAGTATATAACTCTCAGTTTGCTTTATAATTTTTGAACTCAAAAGAATTATGCCAATTATGCATACATTTCATAAAACACAGTGGCAAAGAACCATGTCTTAAGTACCAAGAATAAATGGAGAAAAGGTCAGTAATTTTTTTATAATTAAGTCACACAGGATTTCAAAACGATGTTCTGACCATAGAAATAGTCACTGAAATGAATGCTGTCATGAAAAATTTTAAAAGTTGATATATCTAAATTTTGCAAAAGCAATAAATCTACAGAGCATTAAGCTGCTGCTAGATGTAAGTGACTTGCTTAGGCAATAATGGTGAGAAATTCCTCTTTGAAGAAACTTACAAATTAGCTGGAAATAGAGGAAAGTATATATTTTTGAATAAACAACAATAATTATACAAACTTCCCTTCGATGAGGATATATAAACTTGCAAGAGACTGTCACTCTCACCTTAACAATCAATCCAAGCCAAATAAGCACAAATTATATCCTTGAAAAAAATCACAGAACCAAGGATATAAAATAACCTGAATGAACTAAATTCCAGAAAGTGTCATGTCCTTCACAGAACAGAAGAGATCATTGGCAGAGCAGAGGGAGGAAGAGGAATCCACAATATATGGAAGAGAAACCTATAATGGGTGGGGGTAAGGTGAAACCAGCTCAACATGTCACAATTTTAATGCTTATGTATAAAAATTTTGTGGAATCCAGCCACACAGAATTATTCTGCAGTCTTTTCTACATGTCTTCTTGAGGGTAAAGGGGAGAGCAGCAAAGCTGAGAAAGATACTGCCAGAGGGAAATGGGGCCTCTTGAAATTCCAGCAGGATTTTAACAAACTGAAACTAAAATATAATTGGAAATACAGAGGTAGAACAATCAAAACAATCCTGGGAAAAATAAGAAAAAAATTGGAGGACTTATGCTATCTAATATCATGTTTTATTATAAACCTATACATTTATAACTGATAATGGATGCTCCTGGGTGATCCAACAAGAATAAATTCTCAGAACACTAAGTGTCCATTAATAGCTACAAAACAATGTTCAATTTTCAACTGACCTCAAATTTACTCATTAATGTTTTTATATAAAGATTTTCATTCTTAACATCTTGCAATACTGATTATAGAGTAATGCAGAGGAAATTTTAAACATTAAGAATATCCTTCTTAAAATACTATCTTATTTAGAAAAAGAACAAACACATACAACTTCCATTTAGCAGTCTATGTTAAATATTGAGTCAACTGTAATAAAAGACACAGCACTAACGCCCATTGCCCATGGAAAACCAATTGCAAATTTCAGTGGAATTTGAAAAAAGAACATATTCACAACGCAGATTGAAATAAGTTGAACCATGTGAAATAGTTGATATTCAACTGCTTTTGACCTAAAAGAACATATTCACAATCTATTTTGAACTATATGAACTATGTGATATTTAACTGCTCTGGACCTATAGAAACAGCAATTTCATATGGTCCAGCCTAATAATTTCCAATGATTGATGCTTTGGTGATTTTTATTCATTCTCCACTCAAAAAATATTTATTGAGCATTTACATTTGTAAGACATTGTATGAAATACCAGAGTTATAGGCATGATTAAAAGAAGACACAATTCCCTGCTATCAAGGAACTAATTGTCTGGTAGGAGAAAGGTTGTTTTGCAGCCTTGTGAAACCCTGAACAGAGAACATAGCTAAACTATGCCCAGGCTCCTGACTCCCAGAAACTGTGAGATAACTAATGGTATTAAGCCACTAAATTTGTGATAATCTGCAACATTAGAAAACTAATAGACTCATTCAAAGTATAAAATAAAATAAAATAAACATAAATGTAAATGAAACAAGAACAGGTGAGGAAGAACCAACCACAAATTGTAGAAATAAAAAAATTCAATGGATGGAATAAACTCTATACTGGATATAACTGAAGACATGAATTGATAAATTGAAATACAGTACTGAAGAACACAAAGTCAGATAAAAGTAATGAAAGCGCATTTAAGAGATATGGAAGATAGATGGTGAATTATGTTATCAGTTGAGATTTCACTAGAAAAAAATTCTTCCCCAAAACATTAATCCACATGGGATTTATTTTATATGGTACAAGGGAGGGACCCAAATACATTTTTCCCTTATGTGAATGTCCTATCATTCCAGGAACATTAATTGAAAAGCTTACCCTCTTTCCTCTGCTCTTGAAAGTTACTTTTGCATTTTACCATATGTATGCTTTCAAATGTTTCTGGGCTTTTTATTCTGTTACACTGATGCATCTTCTTACACCTGCACCAATAGGAGGACACTGTCTTAATTACTATAGGGCTCATATCCTATAGCTTAGTACAAGGTAGAGAAAGACCTCAAACTTGATTGTCGTTCTTCATAAATGTCCTGGCTAATTCTTGAATTTCCAGGTTGGTATTTTGACAGGGTTAGAATGAATCCATAAATCATTTGGGGGAGAAATAACATCTTTATAATAGTAAGTCTTCTAAACTATAATATGGTAATTGCCTCACATATTTAGGTCTTCTTTAATGTCTATAATAGAGTTCCATAATTTTTATACTAGAAGTCTTAAATATCTTATTGGATTTATTCCTATATAGCTGATATTTTTATGCTATCATCAATGGTATCTTTTTTAAATTTTTAATCTTTAATTATTCACTGCTGGGGTTTCTTTTTGTACCTTGACATTGTATCAGTTCTTTTGTTAAATACTTACTAATTGTAATTATTTATTGAATGATTCTTTAGATTTCCTACATATTCAGATGTATCATCTTCCCCCCTTTCCTTTTTTCACAGTTCACATCCCTTGAATACACATATGAATAGCTATAGGGATAGAAAGCATCTTCATCTTACTGTCTCAAAGGGAAGTTTTCAAAATTTCACTTTAAAAATTATGATTGATATAAATTTTTAGTAATTTAAAAAAAGTGAAATGATCTTACAATTTTGACTTTCAAGCTATGGCCACAGTGAATTGCAGTGACTAACCTTCTAAAATTAAATCACACATGCATTTCTGGGATAAACCCAAATTTACCATTATGTATTCTCCTTTCTCTTCCAAACTCCTGTGAATGTTGATATTTTGACCTCCTCCCATAATCATGAATGTTCTTAATGGTCTCCAAAATGGAATATCCTTTCCAGAAAGTTTTCAACTTACTCTGCCCAATTCCATCAGAGTAATCACTATCTATCGCAGCCACAGCCTTACAAAATGGAATTTTTAAATAAGAAGATGTGAAAGTCAAAATGACTCCTTGATCTTTGGGCTGCAGAATGGATGTTATATTAGCAGGTATGAAAACAACATTTTCCTTGTACATCTCCATCAGAGCTCATGGGTGACCAAGTACATTGTCAATGAACAGTAATATTTTGAAAGGAATCTTTTTAACTGGTCACAACAGATGACTTAAAATATTCAGTATACCATACTGTAAAGTGATGTGCTATCATCTAGGCTTTGTTGCTGTATTTATAGAGCACAGGCAGAACAAATTGAAACCCATGAGTAGTGTAGTAAATGCCTCAGAGCAAAACAGTTTTGGTACTCTAATATTCTGCTTATCCCTATGATTCAAGCTTTCCCAGAATTTGTCCTTTTACCACTATTTTTTTTTTAGCCATCAGTAACTTTATATGCTTTTAAAATTGTATCCAGCTTTTTTTATTGTTTCCAGTGGAGGCTTTATCTGAATAACCTAACCCACCTTATAAGAAATAGAATCCTGAACATTTGTTTTCTACTCATATCTCTGAATATACCCCAGTATCTCCTTACCCTCTCCCTATGTAGAAAATTTGTCAGTGGTTTGGCCCATCCCCTTCCCAACTTCTTTACCTAGACCTCCCAGCTCAAGATCAGGTCTTACTTAGGAGCTCAGAACTCTTGTCTTGTAGTTATATTGGGAATATCACATTTCAGTCACAAAGCCAAGTGGTAGCTTGATCAAGAGAAAGGAAAGCCTGGCTAATTTCCCTTACTTCCTTAGTTAACATAGTTTCCTATAAAACATTACTTACGTAGAAAGAAGGATTTTTTTCTTCTTTCCTGGATAGGAGAATTTTAATCCAATGCTTGGTTTTAAACAGTAAGCCCCACCCAAGGTCTGGACCTTTGTCAATCTTGCATAGCACACTGAACTCTCATATACCTTAGTCAGTGATCTACATGTTACCTATTTAATTGCCCTAAAGCCCTAACATATGAACATACAAGTTTTCCATTTCCTAATGTTACATAAAAGTTTAAGTTTACATGAATATGTGAACTTTAAATGACAAAAGTATTAGAAGGACACATTTACTATTTATCTTAACTGCCTCTTTATTGGGACACTTAGATAGAGAATTCTTACTATACAGAGAATGACTTTAAAAGTGATGTTCCAAAACAAAACAGAACAAAATGAAAAGCTAACCTTGATAAGGCTTAAATGCATATGAAGATGGTGCTCTTACTTACATCAGTTTATCATTTAAGACTGTTTTAATCATGCTATTTACATAATTAACATAAGAATCTAGTTAGATTCATAAATCAAAACACATGAAGTGCATAAAATAATGAAGCTTATTTTAAAAAACATTTTATAAATAGTTCTAAAAAATAGTACTTTTCTAGCTTATGTAACTATTCTAACTCCTCTTAAAAAATGAGTTTAGAATTCCTATCATTTGTTGAAAATCAATAACCAGTAACAAAGTACCATCCTTTGAGATATACTTGATTTTTAGAACTAGCTAGAAGTCATTTTGGAAAGGAAAAGAGACACACTTATTGAGCATCTACTAAATGCTAGGCACTTTACAAACATTATTTTATTTAAGCATTTCAAAAATTCTAGGCTATGGATATTATACCACTTTATAAATGAAAAACTAGAGCTCAAAATTACTAAGACCGCCAGGTTCACAAAGCATTTAAATTTCAGCGTGGTTAAAAAACAAGCCAGCCTAAGCCCAAAGGCCATGTTCTCATTACAGCATACTGATTCCCCTCTGAGAGTAAGACTCGTGCATACTAGCCATGGTTAAACTATGAACACTGTGAACAAAAAATCTCCATATAAAGAAGGAGATTTTAAGTGAAACAATTAATACGATAGGAAACAAATTATTGGGCAACCTGGCCACACAGCAGCCAGTTAATAACTGTTTAAAAAAATGAATTTATTCCTTGTATTACACATAGTTCCTGTAGTGTTTTTAAATTTTTACATAATTACTAACTAATAATGTTTTACATAATGACTAACAAATTCTACACTAATAATCCTAGTGATGACAAAGAAAAAATACAGTAGGTCTTCATTTCATTTTCACTAATTTTCCATAATCATGGCATTGGTGTAATTTTCTATTGTTAGTGTTGACATTTTGTTGCATTGGAGAAAAATCTCTCCCACTACCTGAGAAGTGATTACTTTATGTAGTTTCTCATTTCTCAGAAAAATATCATCACCTTTTTATTTACATCTTAAACTGTGTGCAAACATTTTCGCAAAGAATCAAACTAACATTCCTTAGCAAAGTGGCCTCAGCTTACCTTTAAGTTTCATTTGGCCTACAGGATCACACTGGACAAATCTCTGGGGAACATATTAAAAACTTTACCCTATTTAATGATTTTCATTGTTTTTCATTCCTTTTGCTTAGAATGTTCTTTCATTTATATGATAATCTCTTTTCTAAAGATTCAGGTCAAATATCACTTCTTTAACTAGCATTCCCTATTTCAGAGAAGATTACACACTCTGTAGTGTTCTATTTTACTCTTTAGATACCTATATTATAAAACTTACATAAAGCATCCTATTCAGGTGTCAGTCTTCTTGTAAAAACTATAGAGAGTTCCATGCATGGTCAATTAACCCCAAATGTCTTCTGCATAAAAGACTTTCACTTCATAACCACAAACAAGAAGAGGACTGGGAGAAAATGGCGGAGTAGGAAGCTCCAGGATTCACTCCTGTCACTAGAACAACTATTAAACAGGCAGGAACTGTTTGAATGAACTATTTCAAAACTTCAGAGTCCAGCAGAACACTGTCTAACATCCAGGGAAGATTAGGAGGAAGTAATTGGTAAATTAAAGTAAAGACAGTAAATTGCTCTCTTCACATGATGATTACTGATGCCCATTTCCCACGCTTGAGGCAGAACACCATGGGGTCCAGCCCCTACCTAACTCACTGGTGACAGAAAAGGACGTAAAAATTCACTTCCCCAAGATCAGGTGTGGGCATGCTGATTAGTGATCACAGATTTCATTAGCAACTTTGGATAGCGGGGAGACCAGTCCTGAGGGCGGCCATTGCTCCAAACTGCCCTGGACAAAGGCAGCTGAGGAGATTTAAAGATGCTACATGTCCTCAGAGCTGCCAAAGATAGTTGCAGGGCTACATTTGCTAGAAAGGTCAAGAAAAGAGCAGATTTGGGAAGCTGAGGAAAAGCCTTCTGGCACTGTTCCTGATTCCCTCTCCAAGGTAATCTGAAAATAGTCTGTGCACCCTGGTGGGTTCCTGGCCTTATTTCAACTAGTAAAGAGTGACTTGGGAAATACCTCTCCAGTGTGCAACAAAAGATTATATGACAAATAAGCACGAAATGATGGCCCATCCAAAGAAAGAGAATAAAAATCCAGAAACCACCAACAAAGACTAGAATGGGAACACACTAGAAAAAGACTTAAAAAAAATGATTTTCAATATGTACAAAAGATGTAGGAAAGACAGAGAAAAAATTAAAGGATATCAGGAAAACGATGAAAGAGCAATATGAGAATCCTAGTAAAGAGTAAGAAATTTTAAATAGGAACCAAACAAAGCTACCAGAAGTGAAGACCACAATAACTGAAATGAAAAATTACCAGGAGGGATTCAAGAGCAAAATAGAGCTTATAGAAGAAAGAATCAGGGAATGCAAAGACAAGACAATTGAAATGAGTCAGGCACAGGAGTAGAAAGAAAAAAGAATTACATTAAGTGAAAACAGCCTCTGGGACACCATCAAGGATACCAATATACACATTTTGGGAGCCCAAGAATGAAAAGGAGAATATGGGACAGAAGGAATATTCAAAGAAATAATGGAAGAAAACTTCCCAAATTAAGCAAAAGATATGAATATGACCATCATATTCCAAATACCAAACAGGAAAAATACAAAGGAAAACACACTCGTCACATATTGAGCACTGTCTAATTGAAAGGAAAGGAGAGAGTTCTGAAAGCTACAAGAGAAAAGTAATGTGTTATGAATAAAGGAATCCTAATAAGATTGAGTGACATTTCTCATCAGAAACCAGGGAGGCAGGAAGGCTGTGAGTTGAAATAGGTAAGGGGATGCAAAAAAAAACAACTGCCAAAAGAAATTTATGCCCAGTGAGAATTTCTTTCAAAACTGAAGGAGAGATTAAGACAGTTGTGGATAAATAAAAGCTAAGGGAGTTCATCACCTTTAGACCTGTTCTACAAACAGTGCTAAAGGGAATTCTTCAGATTGAATGGAAAGGACACTATATAATCATTCATAGTAGCATAAAGAAATAAAGACCTCTGGTAAAGGTAACATATTTGGATAATTATAAATTACAGAATAATTGTACTTTATTTTTTTGGTATTCAACTTCAATTCTTACTTTCTAGAAAGGTGTGCTGGTTTGAAAAGGTTTATGTACCCTAGAAAAGCCATGTTGCAATCCTAATCAACCTGGTGGAAAGAACAGTGTCCTCTAATCCTCATTCAATACTTAGCTTATCTCCATGGAGATGTGACTCAATCAAGTGTGGGTATTGAACTTGATTAGGTGGAGAGGTGTCTCCACCAATTCCAGATGGCTCTTGATTGGTTTTAACTGGAATCCTTTAAAAGAAGAAACACTTTTGAAAAAGCTAAAGAACAAGACAAAAGCCACGAGATTCTGACAGAGTAGAGAACACCATAGCACCGTGAAGCAGAGAATCCACTAGTCAGCAACGTTTGGAGATAAAGAAGGAAAACGCCTCCTGAGGAGCACCAAGAAAAAAGAGGCCTGGAGAGAAAGCCAGCAGATGCTGCCACAGTTGCAAAGTGCTCTTCTAGCTGAGAGAGAAACACTGAAGGTCATTACCCTTTTTCTTTTTTTTAACTTTTTAAATGTGTAGTATAACATATATACAAAGCAAAGAAATACAAAAGCAATAGTTTTCAAAGCACTCTTCAACAAGTAGTTACAGGACAGATCCCAGAGTTTGTGATGGGGTACCATACGATCCTCTCAGATTTTTCCTTCTAGCTGCTCCAAAATAAAGGAGGCTAGAAGGCTTAATATTTTTTTAATCATCACAATCTACTTTTTTTCCTCCTTTTTTTGTGAAAAAATAATGTATATACAACAAAAGCTATAAATTTCAAAGCACAGCACCACAATTAGTTGTAGGACATATTTCAGAGTTTGACATGGGTTACAATTCCACAATTTTAGGTTTTTAATTCTAGCTGCTCTAAGAAACTGAAGACAAAAAGAGTTATCAGTTTAATGATTCAGTATTCATATTCATTTGTTAAGTCCTATCATCACTGTATAACTTCACCATCACCTTTGATCTTTCCATCCCTCTCTTTAGGGGTGTTTGGGCTATGGCCATTCTGTTTTTCATATTGGTAGGATCTGTCACTAATATGGGGTAGGGAGATGGAACTATCTGATGATCTGGAGAGGCTGGCCCCACTGCATTTCAGGACTTATTTGGTCCAGGGACCCATCTGGAGGTTGTAGGTTGCTGGAAAGTTATTCTAGCGCATAAGAACCTTTGTGGAATGTTATATATTGCCCTACGTGTTTTTAGGATTGGCTGGAATGGTGCTGGTTGGGGCTTGGCAGGCTATGATAGGTAGCAAGGTCTAACTGAAGCTTACTAACAGCAACCGCCAAAGTAGCCTCTTGACTCTATTTGAACTCTCTCTGCCACTGACACCTTATTAGTTACACTTCTTTTCCCCCTTTTGATCAGGACAGAATGGTTGATTCCATGGTGCCAAGGCTGGATTCATCTCTGGGAGTCCTCTCCCATGTCACCAGGGAGACTTTCACCCCTGGATATCATGTCCCATGTAGGAGGGATGGCAATGATTTCACTTGCAGAGTTGGGCTTAGAGAAAGTGAGGCCACATCTCAGCAACAAAAGAGGTGCTCCAGAAGTAACTCTTAAGTATGCCTATAGGTAGTCTAAGCTTCTCTGCTACCTACATAAGCTTCATAAGAGTAAGCCTTAGGATAGAGGGCACGGCCTATTGATTTCCGTGTCCCTAAAGGTTGACACAGTATCAGGGGATTCCTTGATGGTAAGGTTTAATAGTTCCATGTTTTTTCTCCCATCCCTTAAGGGACTTCGCCCATACTTTTTGATTATCTGCTTAATATTCTGTAGGATGTATCCAGGTATTACATTAGGCCATACAGGATTAAAGTACCTCATACTTTTCTGCGCTCCC
>PVIY010064528.1:0-10121 GCA_004026745.1 Myrmecophaga tridactyla
TCCTTCAGCATCAATTATCCAATCTCTACCCACTTTGTATCTCTAGATAACCTATGTTCTTAATTTTAATTAATGTTAATTCATATTAGTGAGACCATATAACTTTTGTCCTCTTGTTTTTGGCTAATTTCACAAGCAGAATGTCCTCGTGAAAGTTTCATCCATGTTGTTATATGCTGCATGAATTTATTCTATCATACAACTGCATAACATTCCATTGTATGTATATACCACTGTTTTTTTAGCCACTCATCTGTCGATAGACATTTAGGCTGTTTCCATCTCTTGGCAATCAAGAATAATGCCACTGCGAACATTAATGTGCAAATGTCCATTTGTGTCCTTGTGAAGTTTCATATAAATATGTTTCTCCAAATATGTACCTAGCAGCGAGTTTGCCGGATAATGTAACAATTCTAAACTTAACTTCCTGAGGAACCACCAAACTGCTTTCTAGAGAGGTTGCATCATTGCACATTCCCACCAACAGTGAATAAGTGTGCCTCTTTCTTCACATTCTCTTGTGGCTTTCTGTTTTGCTTTGTTTTGTTTCCAGCAAGTGTGAGATGATATCTCATTGTGGTTTGGATTTGAATCTCCCAATAGCCAGTGAGGTTGAGCATCTTTTAATGTTTTTGAGCCATTTATATTTCCTCTTCTGAAAAGTGTCTGTTATGTCTTTTGTCCATTTTTTAAATTGGGTTGTTTGTCTTTTTGTTGTTGAGTTGTAGAATTTCTTTATATATTCTAGATATTAAACCCTTATCTGTTAGGTGGTTTGCAAATATTGTCTCCCATTGCATAGCTGCCTTTTTACTTTATTGACAAAGTCCTTTGATGTGCAAATGTGTTCAATTTTGAGGAGATCCAATTTATTTATTTCTTCTTTCATTGCTCTTGCTTTGGGTGTAAGATCTAAGAAACCACCTTCTATAACAAGATACTTAGGATATTTTCCTATGTTTTCTTCTAAATTTATTATAGTCTTAGCACTAATGTTTAGGTCTTTGATTCATTTTGAATTAATTTTTGTATAAGGTGTGAAATAGGGGTCCTCTTTCATGTTTATTTTTCTTTGGATATGGATATCCAGTTTTCCAAAGAAAACTGTTTGGAAAGTAAAGAGGCTGCTCTCTCCCAGGTCAATCGGTTTGACTGCATTATCAATGATCAATTGTCCATAGATCATATACCACATCAATAAATAATGGCAGAAAAACACATGATCATCTTGATTGGTGCAGAAAAGTCATTTGACAATATTCAGCATCATGTCTTGATGAAAACACTTTAAAGGATATGAATTGAAGAAAAATTCCTCAATATGATAAAAGGAATATTTTTTAAAATAGCAGCTAACATCATATTCAATGGGGAAAGACTGAAAATTTCCTTCTAAGATCAGGAAAAAACAAGAATGCTCACTGCCAAAATTGTTATTCAACATTGTGTTGGAAGTTCTAGCTAGATCAATTAGACATAAAATAAATAAATATAATGCATCCAAATTGGAAAGGAAGAAGTAACATTTTCACTATTTGCAGATTACATGAAACTATGTGTCAAAAATCCTAAAAAATTGACAGCAAAGTTACTAGAGCTAATCAACAATTACAGCAAAGTGGCACTTTTCTTGTTTTGAACCACTATTCCATACTTGGAATAAATCTCACTTGTGATGGTGTATAATTCTTTTAATGTGCCACTGGATTTGATTTTCAAGTATTTTGCTGAGAATTTTCGTATTAATCATTAAAGGAATTGGTCTGTAATCTTCTTTTCTTGTAGTATCATTGTCTGGCTTTGGTATTAGAGAGATGTCGGCGTCATATAATAAGTTAGGTAGTCTTCCCTGTTCAATTTCTTTGAAGAGTTTGAGCAGAATTTGTGCTAATTATTTATTGAATGCTTGGTAGAATTTATATGTGAAGACTTCTGGTCCTGGACTTTTCTTTTGTGGGAACTTCTTAATCTCTGATCCAACCTCTTTACTTGTGATTGGTTTGTTAAGGTCGTCTGTTTCTTCTTGAGTCTATGTTGGTTGTTCTTGCTTTTCTAGGAAGTTTTCCATTTCATCTTCATTGTCTAGTTTATTGTCATCTAGTTGTTCATAGTATCTTCCTGTTATCTCCTTTAATTCGGCAGGGTCAGCCCCTCTCTCTCTTCTGATTTTATTTATTTGCATGATCTCTCTCTCTCTCTCTCTCTCTCTCTCTCTCTCTCTCTCTCTCTCTCTCTCTCTTTTTGTCAGCCTAGCTAAGGGTCCACTGATTTTATTGATTTTCTCAAAGAATCAACTTACATTTTTGTTGATTTGTCTACTGTTTTTATGTTCTCGTTTTCATTTATTTTTGCTCAATCTTTGTTGTTTCTTTCCTTTTGCTTGCTTTGGGGTTAGTTTCCTGTTCTTTCGCTAATTCCTCCATGTGAATAATTAATGCCTCAATTTTCGTTCTTTCTTCTTTTTAATATAGGCATTTAAGGGAATACATTTCCCTCTCAGTACCATCTTTGCTGCTGCATCCCACAAGATTTTATATATTGTGCTTTCCTCATCATTTGCCTTGAGATATTTACTGATTTCGCTTGTAATTTCTTCCTTGACCCACTTGTTAAAGAGTGTGTTTAGCCTCTATTTATTTGTGAATTTTCTGCCCTTCCATCTGTTATTGATTTTCAACTTCATTCCATTATAATCTGAGAAAGTGTCTTGTATAATTTCAGTCTTTTTAAATGTATTGAGACTTGCTTTATGCCCCAAAATGCAGTCTATCCTGGAGAATGAATGATTCATACTTGAGAAAAATGTGTATCCTGCTGTTATGGGGTATAACATTGCATAAGTGTTTATTAAGTCAATTTCATTTATCATCTTATTCAAACTCGGTTTCCCAATATATCCTCTAACTAGATGTTCTATCCGTTGATGAGAGTGGCATTTGAAGTCTCCAATTATTATTGTAGATATGTCAACTCCTTTCTTCATTGTTCTCAGTGTGTGTCATGTATTTTGTTGTGCCCTGGCTTGATGCATAAATACTTATGATTGTTATGTCTTCCTGATTAATTTTTCCTTTTATTAATACATATTGTCCTTCTTTATCACTCTTTTGCTTTGTGTTTGAAGTTTAATTTGCCAGATATTTGTTTAGCTACCCTTGCATTTTCTGATTGTTGTTTGAATGAAATATCTTTTTCCAACTTTAACTTTCAATCTGTTTTTTTCCTTAGTTTGATGGTAAGTTTCCTTTAGACTGATTTTTAATCCATTCTGCCAGTCTATGGCTTTTGTTTGGGAAGTTTAACCCATTAAAATTTAATATTGTTACTGCAAAGTCAGTGCTTTATTTTACCATTTTGTCTTTTGAATTTTATATGTCACCTTTTATCTTTTTCCCCCTTTTTACCCTAACTGAAAGTCTTCATTTCTACACTCTTCTCAAGAACTCTCTCTCCTGTCTTTTCCTATCTGCCTGTATTGTTCCCTTCAGCATTTCTTGTAGTGCCAGTCTCTTAATCACAAACTCTCTCATTGATTCTCTGAAAATACTTTAAATTCTCTTTCATTTCTGAAGGACAATTTTGCTGGATATAGAATTCTTGGTTGTCAGTTTTTCTCTTTCAGAAGTCTTAAATATGTCATAGCACTGCCTCTCCTCCTTGGTTTCTGTTGAGAAGTCTACACATAGTCTTATTGAGCTTCCCTGGTATGTGATGGATCGATTTTCTCTTACTACTTTCAGAATGTTCTCTTTGTCTTTAACATTTAATACTCTGATTAGTTAGTGTCTTGGTGTAGGTCTATGCAGATCTATTCTATTTAGGGTAAACTACAATTTTTGGATCTGTATGTCTTTATGTCTTTCCTAAGAGATGGGAAATTTTTAGTAATTATTTACTCCATTATTCTTTCTGCCCCTTTTCCCTTCTCTTCTCCTTCTGAGACATCCATAACACGTATATTTGTATGTTTCTTTATTGTCATTTAATTTCCTGAGCCCCCGCTCATAGTTTTCCATTCTTCTCCCTATCCTTTCTTTTGTGTGAAGGATTTCAGATACCTGTCCTTTAGTTCACTAATCCTTTCTGCCACTTGAAATCTGCTATTGTAAGTCTACATCAATCTTCTCATCTCTTTTATTGTGCTTTTCATTTCCATATGTTCTGCCATTTGCTTTCTCAAGCTTTCAAGTTCTTCTTTATGGTCATCCAGTGTCATCTTTATTTCCTTCATCTCTTTTGCTATATCTTCCCTCAACTCATTGATGCAATTTTTCGCTGATTTTACACATTTGATTGAACATCAACTAGGTGTTACATTTTTTTTATCCCATTTCAGGTGTTAGTTCGGCCCTTTCACTGGGCCATTTCTTCATCTTTCCTAGTACGACTCATAATTTTTTTTGGTTTTTTGACATCTGATACCCTTGAATAGTTTGTTCTTTCACCTAGAATATTCTTGTTGCTGTCTTTGTCCTCCATTTTTTTGGTATTCAGTTCAACTTAATGTAGATCTCTGTGATAGCTTCTATTTATCTGTTCAGAGTTTTTCAGCTCTTGTTTTTCTGATTTTTTCCCTGCCTAAATGGAATCTTCTTTTTTGTGTGTCTCCCTAGATATCATTAACCCCAGTCAGGTTTTCCCAGACAAGTCAGGCCTAGGTTTCAGGAGAAGGTGTAATTGGTATCAAGCTTTCCTGGGGATGAAATTCATCAGGTTGTTAGAGATTCCATTGAAGCCTCTAGACTCCATGCTTTTCCTGACCTTCCCAGCAGGTTGTGCTTCTCAGCCTACAGCTCCCCACTGGCATAAAGTGGTGTAGTGCCTTTAAATTCTAACAAACACTGTAGTTACCAGGGTCAAGGAAGAGACAGAGGCTGAGGTAGAAGGTGGGCTCAGGGTTTAGTTCCTGAGGTATGAATTCTCTGATTGATTTAAGCATCCCCACCCTCCTTTCCTGGGGAAGATAAGCCCTTTAGGGAATTACTGCCTTCACTTGAATTGTTACTTTGTCTCTCAGGCCTATGTTAACTCTGCCCTTGCCTGAATCAGGCCTGACTATTTAAAATGCCTAATTCATTCCCTAATGAGCTACTTAAAATAGTTTTAAAAATCCTTTTTCAGAGCCTGTCCCCAGCTCCCAAGTATCACTTTAAATAGCTGGAGTTGGTACTGAGTTCTATGTGCTTTGGGGCGCAGCCCTTTTCTAGTATTCTGAGCTGGCCCAACTTCAAAATTCTCAGGTTTTTGTTTTTATTTTTATTTTGTTCTTCATCAGCCTACCTTCTGTCTTCCAGGAGAAACCTCAGGATTCCTTTCCTGCTTGCTTTCACTTTACTGTGTTTGGAGCTTGTATCCAGCAGTCCAAATTTGTTAATTAAGCTGCTATTGAAGCTTTCCTAGGCTGTCCTTTCTTGTTCCCAGAAGAGAACTCTTCATTATCCCACAGGAAAGTGTTTCCAACTGAGTCTTCCAGGCAGTGGAGGAGAAGCTCCAGCCTCCAAATTTGGGGGCTTAATTCACAGTCTGTGGTTTGATCTTGGCCCATCCACCTACTCCATACTGGTGAATGATCTGTGTCTGGTCACAGATGTCCACCAAACGGGTGTCCCAGACAATTCCCAGCTATTTACAAGGTGCTCTAGAAGACAAACTAAATTCCACATCTAGCTATGCCACCATCTTGCCCTGCTTCTCTTTGTTTGTATTTTTATGATTCAATGGACCATCGAAATGGCTCTGTAGTGACTGACCTTGTTTTATTGGGACTTAAACACAATCCTTGCAAATGCAGTTTTTCCTTTTCTTCATTCCACATGGGAATTATCCTGCGAATCCTCTTCATTAGGTTCATGGTGACTTTTGATCTTCATTTACACACCCTCATGTATATTCTGATAGCCAATCTATCTTTCATTCATCTGGGTCTTTCATCCACCACAGTTCGTTACATGATCTTTGATCTTCTCAGTGATTGTAAGCTATTTCTTTCCATAACTGCATGATACAGATATTCTTCAGATGTTTTTTATCCATGTCATGGGAGGAGTTGATATGGTGCTGCTCATAGCAATGGTATATGACAGGTACACAGCAATATGCAAACTTCTCCATTATCTAACTGTTATGAATCACAAAATGTGCTGGTTTCTTGTAATCATTGCTTGGATCATCAGGCGATTCATGCTCTGTTTCAGTGTACTTTTGTCATAATTTTACTATCCTTCTGTGGTCCTAATAATGTGGGGAGCTCTTACTGTGATTGTCCTTGGGTTACAAAACTTGCACACATAGACACTTGCAGTCTAGAATTTGTGATCACTGCCAACAGTGGCTTCAATTCTATAGGCACCTTCTTTTTCTTAATGGTATCATATATCTTTATTCTAGTTACTGTCTGACAACATTCTTCAAACGATTTCTCCAAAACATTCTTTACTTTGTCAGACATTTTACTGTAGTGGTTTTGTTTTTATACTACATGCATTTTTCTCTACATATGGCCTTTCCCAACTAAGTCGCTGGACAAATTGTTTGCCATTGTGGACTTTGTTGTCACCTCATTCTTATATCCTGCCATCTATACTTTAAGGAACCAAGATATGAAGATGGAAATGGAAAGCCTGAGTCAACAAGCTGTAAGTTCTAGAGAGATGACATAATGAGTTTCATTGATAAGAGCACAAGGTGAATTCCATTGACCATCAAGACTACCTTGGTCACTGTGAACACTGTGGAATGTTTAAATTTTCATTATTGCCTGAAAAGGTTGAGAAATCTGCAAAAAAGGAGGCATTGAATCTAAGAATTTCAATTCAGCTTGTGTTGCAACAATTCTTGTTCATCATAAAAAATAAAGTATTATATATTTGTATCTAACCCACAAACATAAATTGTAGTTCACCAGAAATGACTACCTTAGCATCTCTGGAAATTGCTCAATATTTCTTATGAAATTACATGAATTCAATGGATAAAATATGGGTTTATATAAACCCTCAGACATTAAAATCAAGGAAAATACAATTCTCATCCTAACAGTTAGATAAACAGAAAGATGAACACTATATTACAAGTATCATTTTCACTCTTTGACCAATCATTACATTCTGTACAGTATTTTAGAAATAAACTCTAGTATTTTGCATTTTGCAAAATTTGATGATGTTCCACTTTTTCAACAGGACAATTCTGCTGTCCTTGCATCTTCCTCAAAGCATTTCATTAAATTCTCCTCAACAAGGCATTAAGGTAGTGGCTAGTTCACCCTGAAAAATCATGTACAGTTCTAAAAGTATTTGAAGGAATTTATTTCTTAGAGAAGGTCACTCCATTTAGATTTCAAAAGTTTGTTCTTTGTGTCCTGATCTTAAATGGGTTGCTTAGGACAAAGATGATTCCTTTGTTAAGTAAACCCTGGAAAGTGTGGTGGTCAAAGAGCACAAAGTAGAGATAGGTTAGATGTATTTCTATGATTAATTTAAGGAATATTATTTGCAGTGACTCAGTTTAGTTTTAATTACTGCATAGTGATAAAAGCTGCTTTCTATTATTATTGATCAAGGTCTTTTCCTATATTTTCTCCACAAGTTGGTCATCAATATTTAATGCTTTTCATGAAATCTACAGCATTATTTACTGTCTTTTTAAAACATATGGAATTTAATTTTGAAATTTATCTTATTTAATTGTTAATATAATTCTTAAAAAATCAACTTTAGACTCAGTGAGGGAGTAACAATCTCTAAGTGGACTAAGACATTGAAACAATAGCCCTTCACTCAAGAAGAGTTTGTGTTTCATTCAATGGCCAAGGAAAAACTTGTGAGACTATGAGAGTTAGTCTCAGTACCCAAATATTAGGCTGACTATTCCCAGATCTCTTCACCTGCCTTCAATCATTTTCATAAAGGGCTTGTGATTTCCAAATGGTTTACTACTGAGGACAGTTCATATAGATTTTGTAAATTGGAAATTTTATATTTCAAGGCAATTAAAGGTAAATCTGCATGCCTCTTTGCTCTGAAAATTGCTGTATTGTCTTCCAGCTACGAAGGAGGTAAGTGGAATGCTGAAACTAAAATATATTACCAGAATGAACCAAGTTGTAATAGTTTATTGATAATGTGATGCTTCTATTCAGACTCCATTTTGCAGAATTCAGTCACATGTTATCTTCAAGAAAAATGGGAGGACCTTGTGAACATGGCTAGTGGGAGTAATGATATCATGGCTAATCCTTGATATAATATAAGAGTTTCACTAGAAATGATTGTCAAATCCTTCTCCTGAAGCTTTTGGGCAAATCTATTTTTTCCCTCTCCATTTTTGGATATTTTCTCATCTTCCCCCAAATCCAATGTTGTTTTCCCCAACTACTTCCCTTATTTCTGAAACTCCAGTGAAACCTTGTTTTGGACATTTATTTCATACAAAGATGAAATTCATAGTTATGGGTACATTGACAGTTTCTATTCCAATGAACTGATTTTAAATAGGGAAACTGAGGCCTAAGCATTTTGAATGATATACCAAATATCACACAATGAATTTATACTAGAAGCTAAATCTCTAGACTTCCACCTCAGTGAAAAGTATAAAGACTCGAAGGTGTTTTTCTTCCATTAGGGTTTAAAAATGTTTAAGATAAAAAGATATGACATCTTCATGGTTGAATTTCAAGATTAATATCATAAATGCAGATGGGTTTCCTTGTTCAATTGTGACTGGCTCTTTATATTTGCTACAACAAATATGTAAGATTCTGAAGAACTCCTTTCAATGAGTCTAAACTTAATGTTTAATTTAGAATCAATACAATACTTCTAAACTTCTTGAAACATTTTAGGGTAAGAAACAAGTTTTAAAATGGTTATGGTGGTGAACTCTCTCCTATAACCCAAGATCCCATACCACTCTCCTCAGCTGCATATACTCAGGAAATGAGATGTTTGAACTAAATAAGAAAGAAATTCCTTTTACTGAGGAATATCATTCCTGAATTTTTATTTTGCACCATAGTAGAAACATTTTCTTGCTGCAGGTCAGAACCCTTGGTAAAGCAATTATCCTTGATATATTTCCTGTGATGATGTAACAATCAAGTTTGTCCTTACTTAGTGAAATCAAATTATTTCACACAAGTAAATCTCTAAAATCAATTCTAAATTGCACTTTGATTCTAAGGAAAAAAATCCTACCAATCAGTCATGTCAGAAATTATCTAACAATAGGAATACCATTCTCTTTATTGTCAATGATTAATATGATTATATTTAATACTGTGCACAGCAGTCAGGAAGTAAATGAGTGCCCATGACTTGTTTTAACATCAGACTCCTCTTTATTAGTTTATTAATTTGGGACTACTAAATTTTTACAGAACTTTAGAAACAGTAAGGTGGAGCTTGAATGGGTAAGGCTAAGGAATAAGATTCAGGATAATGAGGAGAAAAGTGAAATTTCCAAAGGCTATGAAATAAATGTGAGTAAAGTAAAGAAAACTAATACTACTATTCCTCCAAGATATCTGGCAAGAATAAACCTCCATCTCTTCATGTATCCCTAGGAATTTATTTATTTTTTTAATTTTTTTGGTATGCTCTATGGCAGGTTCACATTTCATTCTTTTCCATGTATCTCATTGTAGCACCATTTGTTGAATTTTTGTGTGATTGGCTTTTTTGTTTCTTTGTTTCCTTGTTTGCTGGGAAGTGCATGGGCCAGGGATCGAACCTGGGTCTTCCGCATGGCAGCTGAGAATTCTACCACTGAACTACCCTTGTACCCACCTCCCCAGGAATTTTATCCCGTCAATTCCCACTTCTCACTCTTGCATCTTATTTGCCCATTAACTCCTACACCTCGACTGAGTATTCTTGTGGCTGTGCTTCCCTTTCATGACACCATTCCATTTCTTCCTCACCTCACTGCATAAGTTCTTGAAAAAGTAGTTGTATTGTCTCTCCTCTACATACAGCTGAAATGGCTGTTACAACTCATATCCAACACACTTTTCCAGCTCTCATCTAGAATAAGCAACTTACAAGGATGCCCCATCAATCTTCTACATGTCTAGAAAATACATGCCCTTCCAAATACATTCCTGCTCCTAACAGTGC
>PVIY010064529.1:0-10119 GCA_004026745.1 Myrmecophaga tridactyla
AAATAACTAAATTAAAAAAAAAAAAAACAAGGCTATAAGCATGTCCAGTCTAAGGTATCCAGGGAAAGATACCTTGGTTCAAGAAGGCCAATGGCATTCAGGGTTTCTCTCTCAGCTGGAGAGGCACGTGGTGAGTTCTTCAGCTTTCTCTTCAGCACTTCCCTGGAGCTCTGTCTGTTCTGTTGGCTCTGTTGGTTCTGCTGGCTCTTGTGGCTCTGGTGGCTCTAAATCTTTTTCCAAAATGTTTCCCTCGTAAAGAGCTCTAGTAAGCAACCCTACCTTGAAGGGAGGGAGACACATCTCAATGGAAACCATCTAATCAAAAGTTACCACCCACAGTGGGGTGGGTCACATCTCCATGGCAACAATCAGAAAGGTCCCACCCAGCAATAGTGAATGAGGATTAAAGGACATGGCTTTTCTGGGGTATTTAATTGCTTCAAACCAAGAGTCTGAGAAGTTGGTAGAGCCATTGGGCAGGAAGGGTGAAGATAAAAAAGGTAGCAGAAATGGGAAGTTATGTAAGGTCGAGCCTTCTACCTGACTTTATTTCATTTTGAAACTTTTTAAAATGAAAAGTTTCCTAAGTTTACAATTAATGATTGTACCTTTGTTTTTAAGATACAGCAAGTGGGTTCATAACCAGACAAATGCACACCAAAGATGAACCTAGAGAGAAGAAGACCCTCTTCACTGTATTTAAGATGATCCCATTAAAAGAGAAGAATGGGCTGCTCTGGCAGTCAACCCTTTCAGACAATTCCAGGTATCTTCAGTTCCTGCCTGCCACAGCTCCACATTGGAGAATGAGAGCTACTTGCTGCAATAATTACATTAAGTTCAGCAGTGTCTTCTCATCTGAAAACCCAAGCCTCCAAGATGCTTGCTCCCACACAATCCATTTGGCTTCAGCAAATCTATCTTATCTCATTGCTCCTGGCAATTGGATTTGTGCATCTAATTTCTTCAAGCCAACTAATATCCAAGATAGAAAACCATTGCTGAGCAGGCCAGGAAAATCCCCTAGGACAAGTCCCTAGTGTGAGGGAGGGATAATCCTCCCAGACCCAGAAGCAGTTCCTGTTCTTGCACAGGTATCGCATGCTCCAGGCATAATTGCAAAGGCCAAAAGAATCTTCACCCCAGACTTCTCTATTCTGTCTCTTTTCTCTACTCAAAGAACCCCCTTCCCCAACCTCCTGGAGCCTGTTACTTTCCTTCTCTTCATCCTACTGTCTCTTATTTTTTAAAAAATTCCTCAGTTCTTTTGGTCACTCCAAGAGGGAAAAAGGCTGATAGCAACTTTAAAGTATTATTCCTAAGTGTGCCTCCATTTTTGCAAAGATAAACATCTCAGATTAAAGGAATAGAGTATTGACAGTGGGATATCAGATATTTCCCAGTAGGAACAGGTAGGGAGGATTTTCAGGGAGCCAATTGGAAAATCATCCCTATGGTGGCAAAGGTATAATCCACTTGCCCTAAACCCAGTGCTGTTAGCACAACTTGGGGCAAAAATACCTGACTTTGTTTTGGGTTACATCCTACACTGATTTCTTAGCCCTGAAAGGAGTTCTCTGTGGTCTTATAACCTTATAATTTCCAGTGTTGACTAAACAAAGTTGTCTGCTGAAATTTTCACAGTCTGCCCCCCCCCACCACCTTCTTTCTATCCCAAATACATATGAGACCCTAGATATATGGATTGAGCTCATAGGTATGAAGCTTGGATAGGCATCCCATGGATGAATCCATTAAAAATATATGTGGAGACCCTCTATCTTTCAGACTTTATGATAGGTGCGAGTCAGATGAAAAGACAGGCTCCCTACCACAAGGAGTATATAGTCTAGTGGGTAGACAGACATGTGAAGAGGTAAAAACTACTATAGCCCAAACAGTACACATATTTGGTTTTGCAAGAAACAAAACTTTTCTAATTTTTATTATAAGCAAATGTAGTTTTTAGCTGGAGTCCCATTCTGCGTAGAGGCAGAAATGTAATATTAGTCACTCTAGTTTTCTCCATCAATTGGATTCTTCTCTCTCTCCTCTTCACCCTAGAAGTGCATCTCAAATCTGAGGGTTCTGTCAAGGAATTATGATGAGGAGCAGGGTTGGTGTCTGGGTTTCAGTGGTCTCATCCTACCTGGTCCTTGGTTATTCTCCATCTTTTCCTACTGGATTCTGCTGAGATATTTGTTTTCTCATGAGGTCCATGGCATGTTTCTTCTTTCTAAGCATAAGGCTTCCTCAGGCATAGCTACTCTCTGTTACATTCACACCTCACCCAAGGTATAGGAAATAATTGACTGTTCACGTGACTCTAAGACTGTGGGTAAACCAGTGGGTTAGTCTCAGGCACTCTTGGCTTCAACACACCTTTGGGACATTTATATCTATGCCCTCACCATGCTGGATGCTGAGGACTCCATGAAACTGGTGTTTAGGAACAGGTTTCCTCCACATGGGGAGACCAAACCAACCTGGAGATTCTATCATGTCTCCCCACTTTGAAATCTTTAGACTTAGTCTCAGCTTTTATATGCACATGCATTCTCCTAAATTTATTGACAATGGAAATACTTTCCTGCCCTAAATTCTTTGGGATTTTAGCCTCAGATACTCAAAAGCCAGCTAAGAATGTGCAAAAGAAATGCTTTTTGAGCTAAGAAATGATGAATATGCAACTATGTGATAATATTAAGAATTACCGATTGTCTATGTAGAATGGAATGATATCTTAATGTTTTTTTGTTAATTTTTTTAATTAATAAAAAAATTTAAAAAAAGAAATGTTTTTTGAGACTAAAAACATTTTCTTCCAAACCTACTGCCTCTGGCATGAGTCTCAAAGTCTATTTATAAGTGAAAAAAAAAACAACTGACAGTTGATTCTGTCCTTTCTTGTCTGCATTTCTTCTCTACCAACACTATCCTGGGGGCAATGGATATAGAATATCCTCAATACTGCCAGAATTGAGGAAGAGTGGAGGTGGCAGGAGATAGTAGGACTAGAAAATGTCATAGAACCACAATGAGTTCCTCTAACACTTCTAGTAGAGAGCTAAAATTAAAAGCATGGACAATATCAATAGCTGCTAAAGATACGGCACAACTGTAATAATCAAATATATATATGCTTTTGGGAGGGTATTTTGGAAAACTGTCACTATCTACTAAACTTCAGCATATGCATATTTTATGATCCAGCAATTCCACTTCTGGACCTATAGCAACTGAGTCCTTAGATTCATCAAAAGATATGTTTATGAACTTTTATAGCAGTATTGTTTGTAATAGTAAAAAAAAAAGAACAGCAACAACAAAAAAAACCCAAACTGGAAAACCCTAATGTCCATCAACATTAGAATTGATCACTTCTTGTACTGCCATACAATGGGATATTACCAGCAATTTTTTTAAAACTACATATACATGAAAAATATAGATGAAATGCACAGATGTGCAGATATAACATAGAGCAAAAGAAGTCAGACGTAAAAAGATATGATTCCATATAACATGGGTAGATCTCTAAAACATTATGCTAAGTGAAAGAAGCCAGATACAAAAGGTCACATATTGTGTGATTCCATTGCTGTGAAGTGTCCAGAGTAGGTAAATCAAAGACACGGGAAGCAGATGTGTGGTTGCTAGGGGGTGGGAGAAGTAGAGAAAGGGGAGTGATTGCTTAATGAGTGTAGGGTATCCTTTTGGGGTGATAAAAATGTTTTGGAACTAGACAGAGGTGATGCTTCTAAAACATTGTAAATGTACTAAATGCCATTGAATTGTAACTTTAAAGTGGTTGACTTTTTTTTTTTTTTTAAACATGGGCAGGAACCGGAATTCGAACCCGGGTCCTCTGGCATCGCAGGCAAGCATTCTTGCCTACTGAGCCACCGTGGCCCGCCCTAAAGTGGTTGACTTTTAAAAAATGGAAAAAGATATGATTCCATATGATTCCATTAAAATGAAGTTCAAAAGCAGATAACATTTATCTGTGGTAAATGTTACCTATTTTATCTATTGTAATAACATTTAGATTAGTGGTTCTCTTTAGGGGATATCATCTGGGTGTGTAGAGGGGAATGAAGGAACCTGGAGTGGTGCTGGAAATGCTCCATAACTTCTTCTGGGCAATGATTCACAGGCTTCACATCTATAAATGCTCATCGAGCTGTACACTTTAAGATTTGTGCACTTTCCTGTGTGCAAATTATACACTGGAAAAGAAAAAATTACATCAGTAAATATATCAAAATATGCTCCTGCTCCACAGTCAATGTGGTCAGTGCCATAAAAGTTGCATGTAGATGGTGCAATGGATATGGAGGAGGAAGGACACAGCCTGCCTTGAGAAGTCAGGAAAGGCTTTCACAGAGGAGGGGAGGTTGAACTTGGACTTGAAGGACATGTAGGCATTGCCAAGTAGACTTCAGGGTAGGACAGAAAGAACAGAACATGTAAAGGCAGGAAGGCCTAGTGTATTTGGGGAGTTAAATGGAGTTTGGTATATATGGGGCATGAAGTGCAGTGAGGAAGGATTTATAGGGCCAGGAGATTGTGATAAGATAAAACTATTTTGATAGAAAAGAACTATATTATATGGTCCTGGATTGGGAGCCACTGAACATTAACAGAGGATTGGCATGATAGGGCCACTTTAGTGAAGTTGAGGGTAGTGTCTGAAGTAGGGAAGACCAGTAAAGGAGGCTGATGCATTGTTTCTGAGATAAGTGATGAAAAATTGAAAAAAGAAGGAAGGAGGGCGGTGTGATGGTGGCTCGGTGGTAGATTTCTTGCCTGCCATGATAGAGACTCGGGTTTGATTCCTGGTGCCTGCCCATGTGAAAAAAAAAAAGAAGAAGAAGAATAAGAAGAAGAAGGAAGCAGCAGTAGGAATGGAAGGATGGAGGTAGATCTGAGAAAGATTTCAGGGGCTGGATAGCCAGGACTTGATTGTTCGGATACAGAGACTGAGGGGAAGAAAGGAATCTTGGATGATTCCATTTTCTGATTTCAGCGTTTGAGTAGATGGTGGTTACATTCATTGGGATAGGGGAAGGATGAAGAAGAGTAGGTACTTGGGAGTAAATGAGGAGCTCAGTTTTTGACATGCTGAATTTAAGGTACATATAGGCATCTGTTTGGAAACACCCAGTAGTGAGTTGGCCTGGAGTTCAGGAAAGAAGTTGATATTAGAGATTTAGACTTGAAACTTACCAGCATATGGTTGATGACTGAAGATAGGAAGTTGAACATTTACCCAGAGGAAGTGAATAGCATAAAATGGAAAATGGGCCAAGGATAGACCAATAGTAGCAAGATTTAGGATATATCTAGTGGAAGAGAAGCCTATGGAAAGACTGAAAAATGACCAGAGAGGTAGGAAGACAATCAGGAGGGAATAGCAACATGGAAACTAGGAGAGATGAAGCAGAAGCATTCTCACTGTGAAGGAGCTCACAATCCATCAAACCAGTTAGGATAGGATGGAAATTCATCTCAAGTTACAAGGAGGGTATAGTCTGAGCCAAAAAGTTAGCAGATCTAGGAGTTTCTTTCTGGTTTTTCCACTTTTGCCCAATTTTCCCAAGGCCTGAATTTTTCTTTCCATTAAAGAGATAACTGAAGGTTGGTTTATTATACATAATAATGTAATTATATATAATATGTATAATTTAATGAGGAGGGTTGGTTTTGGGATGAATGAGGTTATGTCTATGGGTTTCTTTGAAGTTCTAGGGAAATGACATTCTTATTTTCCTTCTAATCATTTCTCCATCCTCTGTGAAATTAATAGCTTTTAACATTTGTTAACTTTGCTTCGGACTGAGAAAGAAAACTAGATCTTAAATTTCTTCACCTCTGCCATAGCCTTTGAGGGGCAAGTTTCAAATGACCACTGCCATTCAATGGCCCATATGAAATGTGTTCAAATTCTTTTTCCCATAGACAACCACATTTTAGCACAACAGTGCTTGTACCCACATTTTAAAAGTGAAAAATCCTTTTTAAAAGTGAGAAATACCCCTTGCATATTTTTGTATTTTTTTTATCCCTGAAGCTTTTTGAATTCACCTATTTTTAGAAAACTGCCTCATGTTCAAAACGTTATTCTTGGTACTAATGAAATATTTAGTATTATCATTTGCCTGGACTTATTCAATAATTTAGCAAGTCCTCCTAGGGAAATGTGGACATTGTCCTAAGGCATAGAGTGTGAAACTGTCTGACCACCTTGTGGGGAAGATTCTAAGAACTACTCAGGAACTAGCGAAGGACAACTTTATTCCCAGCCCCCCCTATTTTCCACCCAATTTTCATGTGATATAAATAGGTATTTATAAAGCACTTATTACATAGCATGCTGGTCATTTATTTTTCTACGTCAGCTTGAGTCATTCCTATAATTGAGTGGTGCACTTAGTTTTCAAGTGCACTGTATTATTTATAAACAGTGATTCTGTGATGGTATCATCACCTACATTTATGACCACTTATCAATAAGAAACTTCTATTAGGCCTCTTTCTTTGCATAGATGTCACTATCATGCTCTATGTTTGGAATACAATAACTCTCATTAAATGGTGCTGCAATTCATGAAAACAAATCCTATTAACCTAGAGACGGGTAGGTGGAATGAGCTCTATCTTTGAGAAAGTTCAGTGTTTGATGACTATGGTGGTTTGGAGCTGTATGAACTACAGAAAAACATGTTCTTAAACTTAATTCATTCCTGTGGGTGTGAACAATTTTAAGTAAAAACTTATGAAGGGGTTACTTCAATTAAAAGATGGCCCACCTCAATCAGGATGTCTTAATCCTATGTTCTAGTTTGCTAGCTACCAGAATGCAATATGCCAGAAATGGAACGGTTTTTTAAAAGGGGAATTTAATAAGTTGCTAGTTTACAGTTCTAAGGCTGTGAAATTGTCCAAATTAAAACATGTCTATAGAAATGTCCAATCTAAGGCATCCAGGGGAGATACCTTGGTGCAATAAGGCCAATGACGTTCATTGTTTCTCTCTCAGCTGGAAGGGCACATGGTGAACATGGTGGAATCTGCTAGCTTTCTCTCTAGGCCTTTTGTTTCATGAAGTCCCCCGGGAAGCATTTCCCTTCTTCATCTCCAAAGGTCGCTGGCTGGTGGACTCTGTGGTACTCTTGTCCTTCCATCATGGTTCTGCAGCTCTCTTCTCACTCTGAAAAAGGGACTCTCTCTGAAATGTCTCCTCTTTCATAGGATTCCAGTAAACTAATCAAGACCCATGCAGAATGGGTGGAGACAAATCTCCATCTAATCAAGTTTAATACCCACAATTGATTGAGTCATATCTCCATGGAGACAACCTTATCAAGTTTCCAATCTATAGTATCAAATAGGGATTAAAAGAAACCGTTGCTCTCACAAGATTGATTAGGATTAAAACATGGCTTTTCTAGGGTACATAAATCCTTTCAAACCAGTGCACCCTATTACTGAAGTCCTTTATAAGCTGAATGAAATTCAGACAGAGAGAAAGAAAGCCACATGAAGCAAGAAGCTGAATGTCAGTGGAACATGGAAGAGAAGGGAGAGGCCAGGAAAGGCTACTATGTGACAGAGGAGGCCAGGACCAAGGACTGCCAGTGGTCATCCCCAGAACACTGCAGTCTTTGGGGAGAAAGTATCACCTTGATGAGCCTTGATTTGAACTTTTTCCTGGCCTCAAAACCATGAACCATTAAATTTTCACTGTTTAAGTCGTCTCTTGGTATGCTATTTGCTTAGCAGCCTTGCAAACTAAATAGTGACCAATTTAATATCCTAGAGGAGGTAACATATACGATTGTAATTTGTAAACTACAAAACATTCTATAATTGTTGCAACAGTGATAGGCTGACTAGAATTGAGTTTTCATCCTGTTTTGTGTATTTTAAAGCAAGTGCCTATCCTACAGTAGGTACTCATTGCATATTTGTTGAATGAATGGATGATCAAATGAATAGATAGAAATTGTCTTCATAGAGACCCTGCAAATCATGAACCAAGTGTAGAGGACAGTATGAAGACCAAGATAATGGACCTGGCAGTTGGTGAGAGGGAGGAAATTAATGGAGAAGACAATTTGGCGGTAACATGAGATATAAACTTGGCACTGATTTGGGGTAAAAAGGAATTGGCTATACTTTTTTTTGTTTGGGTAACTATAGAGAAAGTATTACCCTCTTACTCTGTTGCAAGGCCATATTTTAGGTAAAACAACTACACAATATTACCATTGCCCCAGTAGTGATTTCCTTTATAAGTCAAAATGAATTTGTCTTATACTAAATTCAATATTTTGGAATCAGACTAGAAAAAAATTAACTTAGATCTAGGTGTATAATGTATCTACTACTTGCATTTTATTACAAACCCAAATTTCCAGCTCAATATTTTCAAATTTCATATCTCTGCTTGCTTGCTTTTTCTCTCTCTTTCAGTCTCTTTTTTCTATCCTTCCTTCCTCTCTCCCTCCTTCTGTTCCTCTTTTCCCCACTCCTCCCTTCTGCCTTCCTCCCATGCTTTCCTCCTTTCTTTCGGTTTTTTTGTTTTTACACTTACAAAACTTTTAACATAATGATGCTTTTCAAAACTAAGTTTCCTTAATTGAATTAACTAGCTTACTGTAATGGTGAAAGGCCATGTACCCGGAGTTAGGCAAGGAAAGAGGAAAGAGATCTTTCACTGTACTGATTTCAGAGCTAAACTCTCCTGTGAAGGCTTTTAACCTACAATGAGGCTGTTCAGGGGATAAGAAAGTGATGGTTTTTTTGAGTTTGAGCCCCAATTATAAACCATCCTAACATATTTGTAATATTTAAAAAGACATATAATTTTACAACTTTACACAAATGAGAGATGAGAGATAGAAAGTTCACTCTTAGGATTGACTATCCATTTTTGTCTGTGAATTTCATATAGGTCAACACCCTCTGTTTTAGCTATTTAACAAACATTGTTCTAGTTGCATAACAATTCACTCCAAAGCATAGTGGTCTGGTACCTCTCGTTGGCTGGAATCTCCAGGATGGTATCATTCATATGTCTTTGCCTTGGAGGGATGTCTCAAAAGCTGGAACTCAGTCAAAGGAACAAACCAACAATTCAAATGACATACAGGAGTGGAAACAATTAATTCAGAATGTACGAACAGACATGGAAAACCTCATCAAAAACCAAATCAGTGAATTGAGGGAGGATATAAAGAAGGCAAGGAAAGAACAAAAAGAAGAAACTGAAAGTCTGAAAAAACAAATCACAGAACTTATGGGAATGAAAGACACAGTAGAAGAGATGAAAAAAACAATGGAACCTACAATGGTAGATTTCGAGAGACAGAACATAGGATTTGTGAACTGGAGGACAGAACATCTGAAATCCTACAAGAAACAGAAACTATAGGAAAAACAAAATGGAAAAATATGAGCAGGGACTCAGGGAATTTGATCAGTGAGTGGACAAGTATTTGCAAAGGTGAGAACGGGGGAAAACTCAACTTCCCCAAGTGGAATTCTTGATATTCTCACAAGCAGTGTGGACAACCAAAGCTATAGGCTGAGCCCCCAGTCTTGGGGTTTGTTCATATGAAACTTAACCCCACAAAGGATAGGTCAAGCCTACTTAAAATTAGGCCTAAGAGTCACCCCCAAGAGAACCTCTTTTGTTGCTCAGATGTGGCCTCTCTCTCCAGCCAACACAGCAAGCAGACTCACCACCCTCCCCCTGTTTATGTGGGACATGACTACCAGGGGTGTGGATCTTCCTGGCAGCATGGGACAGAAATCCCAGAATGAGCTGAGATTCAGCATCAAGGGATTGAGAAAAACTCTAGAATGAGCTGAGACCCAGCATCAAGGGATTGAGAAAACCTTCATGACCAAAAAAAAGGGGGAAGAGTGAAATGAGACAAAGTGTCAATGGCTGAGAGATTCCAAACAGAGTCGAGAGGTTATCCTGGAGGTTATTCTTATGCATTAAGTAGATATCACCTTGTTATCCAAGATGTAATGGAGAGGCTGGAGGGAACTGCCTGAAAATGTAGAGCTGTGTTCCAGTAGCCATGTTTCTTGATGATGATTGTA
>PVIY010064530.1:0-10121 GCA_004026745.1 Myrmecophaga tridactyla
TGGTATGTACTAATTTGTCCTTATTATTGAAGGATAGTTTTGCTAGGCAGACAGGTCTTTTTTTTTTCCTTTCAGTGCTTTAAGTATATCTTCCCATCCTTTCTGTTCTACATACTTCTTAATAGAAATTAGCTATTAATCTTATTGAAGATCATGAGTTACTTCCTGCTGCTTTCAAGAATCTCCTTTGTCTTTGTCTTTCAATAGTTTGATTATAATGTGTCTCATTTTAGATCTTTTTGAGTTTTCTCTGCTTGGAGCTTGTTGAATTTTTTTGATATGTCAATTCAAGTCTTTCATCGATTTAGGATTTTTTTTTCATTTACTCTCTTTGCCCCTTTCTACCTCTCCTCTCTTTCTGGGACTGCCATAAGGAATATGTTAGTACAGCACATGTTGACCAAACTGCTTTTCCTCGTCTATTTTTTTCTCTTTTGTTTTCTTCTGGATCCTGGTCATTTCTTTGTCTCCTTGGGGTTATTAAGCCCAAACCATCCTTCCCTTAGAATTTATTTTGGAAAGTTTTTCCTCTAGTTCCTTGATGATCACCTTTGATAAACTCACCTTCTCACCAAGATAAAGAGACTTGTTTCTCTTTTTAATACAGGATCACATGGGCCTGACTAATTAAGACCATTTTCTGATGGTAACAGACTCTGTTCATTTTTTTCCTTCATATTCCTTTCCACTTATCAGACTGCTTATTTTGATTGGCTTAATCTTCAAATTCTCTGATTTCTTTCCTCTACCTGCTCAAATATGCTGTTGAATACTTCTAGTGAATTATTCATTTCAATTGTTATGATTTCAATTCCAGAATTCTATCTGTTTTTCTTCAGAATTCTTTCTGAACTCTGGTGTTCTCCATCTGGTGAGATTTTTTTTCATACTTTCCTTTAGTTATTTAAGCATTGTTTGCTTAAGCTATTTGGACATATTTAAGACAGCTGATTTAAACTCTTTATCTAAGAAGTCTAAATCTGATCTTCCTCAGGGACAGTTTTTAATTGATTGTTATTTTCTTACTGTGTGTGGGCCGTACTTCCTTGTTTGTTTGTTTTTTTGTTTTTGTATTTCTCATAATTTTTTTGTTGAAGATTTCACATTTAAATTAATATAAGATAACAACTCTGGAAATCAGTCCTCCCAAAAGTGTGTTGTTGCTGCTTATGTAGGTTATTGTTCTTTATTTGTTAGTGTATATTCTGCACTAACTCTGTATTATTTGTTATTTGAGGCCACTGAAGTCTGTAATGAGTTAACTACTGATTGACTAATTTTGGAACAGAGGCTTCCTTCAATGCCTGGTATTTCAGTTTGCTAGCTGCTAGATTATAATATATCTGATGTGGATTGGCTTTAAAAAAGGAATTTATTAATTTGTACTTTTACAGTTCTAAGGCCATGAAAATGTCCAAATTAAGGCAAGGCTATAAGAGTGTCCAAATTAAGGCATCCATTAAAAGATACCTTGACTCAAGAAGGCTGATGGATCTAGAAAACCTCTGTCAGCTGGAAAGGCACATGGCAATGTCTGCTAGCTTTCTCTCCCAGATTCTGTTTTATGAAACTCCTTGGGAGCATTTTCCTTGTTGATCTCCAAAGCTCTCTGGCATGTGTACTCTGTTTATTCTGGTTTCTCTGTTGGTTTGAGTGAGCTCTAAGCTTTTTCCAAAATTATTCCCTCATAAAGGGCTTCAGTAAGCTATACTATCTTGAATGGGTGGAGACACATCTCCATGTAAACCATCTAATCAAAATTACCACCCACAATTGCGTGGGTCACATTTCCATGGAAACAATAAAAAAGAGCCCCCCAAGCAATAGTGAATGGAGATTAAAGAACATGGCTTTTTTGGGGTACACAATAGCTTCAAACTGGCACATTCCACACTTTTGACTTGTTCTTTCCAAATGCAAAATACATTCATTCCATAACAATATCAGAAACACTTAAATCATTTAAGTAACAATACAAATATAATACAAAGTCAGAAACAGTACAAAATCTCATCAAAGTCAGCTACAGGCATGGTCTATCCTAAGGTAAAATTCTCCTCTGGCCCTGGACCTATAAAAGTCAGAATAAGTTATCTGCTGCCCGTATAAAAGGAGGGATAGTCATAGGTACATACTTCCATTTTCATGGGGAGAAATTAGAAGGAACACTGAACGCTGGGGTCACCAAACCCATATAGTTCCTAAAACCTGCAGGGCAAACTCCATTAGAATTCAAACTCTGAGAATCATTTTTCCTTAGAAATTTAGAAAGTGGCATTTCCACCCTTCCCAAGGGCCTACACAGTGGCCCACTTACTTCTGTATGCAATCTTGGGGGACATTGGGGAGACCACCTTTTTCTGAACTCCACCCTCTCCAAGCATTGGGGCCATTTTCAGATTCTCTGCTATCTCTGGGGCACAGGCTCAACCTCTGCAGAAAAATGTGATGGCAGCCAGTCTCTCCCCAATCCCCAAGGAATGTGCTCCACCCTCTCCAAGGTCTGGGGGACAAATCTTCCTGAACAGTGAGGTGGAAGGCCCACCCTCTGCCTTCAGGGCAAACTTACCCTTTCCAAGTGCATGGGTGGGCCCCCTCTCCTGGCCTGAGGTTTCTTGACTTCAGTCCTTAGCTTCCATGGTTCGGCCCCTGAAGTTATATTTCTTTCATTGTCCTTTTTTTCTCTCCTTTAGTTCAGACTTGTAGTGGTTCTGTTTATGTAGGTCCCACCACACTCCTGCTGGTTTCCTATGCAGTAGGCTGGGATTATGCCCATCAGACAGAAGGACTTTCCACTAATCCTTTCTGGATAACTCCATCTCAAATCCTCCCTTGTCCTGTAATGACTGACTGTTTCCTTGTTTGGTGAATTCTCATATCAGGCAGTACTCTCTGAGGTCTCTCTTTCTGGAAACCAACAATTTTGAAGACCATCAATTTCTGGTTTCATTGTACCTAAGAGTTCAGTTCTCAACTTTTCCCTTTCCACTTGCATTTTACTATAAGCTGCAAGGAGAAGCCACTGCATCTTCCACATTTTGACTGGAAATTTCTTCTCCTAAATATCCAAGCTCATTCTCATATTTTGCTTTCCATCTACAAAGAATGCCTTCATTTCAGTTTTCAATGACATGTTCATCGTTTCTGTCTAAGGACTTATCTGATATATCTTTAGAGTCCAGATTTCAACCAACAGTCCCTTCAAAGCATTCTAGGCCTTCTCTATCAAGCTTCTGACAACTCCTTCAGAATCTTCCCCTTATCCTTTTAAAAAGTAGGTCCAACGTTTTGGTATTTGCAAACCACAGCAACACCCCACTTCTCTGGTACCAAAATCTGTTTCGGTTTGCTAGCCACTGGAATACAATATACCAGAAACAGAACAGCTTTTAAAAAGGGAATTTATTTAATTTCAAGTTTATAGTTCTAAGGCCATGAAAATATCCCAATTAAGGCAAGATCATAAGAACGTCCAAATCCAGGGAAAGATACCTTAACTCAAGAAGGCTGAGAGGTCCAGAAAAACTATCAGCTGGAAAGGCACATGGCAATGTTTACTGCTTTCTGTCTTGGCTTCTTGTTTCATGAAGCTCCCCCAGGGCATTTTCCTTCTTCATCTCCAAAGGTCTTTGGCTGTGTGGAATCTGATGGTTATGGTTGCTCTGTTGATTCTGGTGGCTCTAAAGATTTTTCCAAAATGGTTTCCTCTTAAGGGGCTCCAGTAAGCAACTCCACCTTGAATGAAAGGAGACACTTTTCCATGGAAACAGTGCATCTCTTGGTCTTTCTCAAAGAACTGTGTGTGTGTGTGTGCATGTTGGGGCACACCTTAAATACTCAGCTTTGCCTTAGTCTTCACTTGCTGCTTATGCCCAGCCTTAAGATCAGTCAGAGCATGAGATTAGGTCATTTTCAGTTATTGCTTGAGCGTTTGCACAACTCAACAACTGTGCAGGCCATTCTACCTTCCAGTAATACAACCGAGCTTTTCAAAGCCCCTATGGACATTTTATTCCTCAGCTTTTTCTTCTAAGCTTTTAGACTAGGATATTGTTAGGCCCTACTGTTCCTGGTACCCATTGCCTCAGTGAGTCAATACATTAAAACACTGGTCTATAAATTATTTTGAGAAATACCCTCCAGGGAGAAGTTTTTAGCATTGGGTGAGCTCTGAGACACATAAAATGAAGATAACCCTTTCCAGTGGGGTCTTTCAGGGAAGTATCTTACGTCAAAAAATAACAATCTTTGGGAATGAGGGTGTGAAGGCATTCCAGCTCTATTATGCTCCTTCTAGTACTGGAGGTACAGTCTGTTACTTTTCAAGGCCCCCACTGAGCTTGAGTGAGGAGAGAGTACTAGGGGAAGTTAAAAGCTACAACTTCTGATGTTCTTTATTGAGACTCATGTGTGTTACTTGAATAAATGCTCCTGGGTTTTTATAACTCTTTGGTTAATTTCCAGATTTCTGAAAAAGTAGATGCTGACTATTTTTGCCAGTTTTTTTCTTTGTATTTATGAACAGATAAATTTTAGAGGGGTTTTACTCTGTCGTTTTCTAGGGTGTCACTTGACTGTACTTATATTTCCAAGAATTCCCAGAATCTTAGGAAATCAACCTTCACAAACAAAATTCAGCCTTTCTTTATCATTAATTTGAACTGGTGTCAGTAACTGGCAAATATTAGGAGCAGTTTTTGCTTTCATAAATACAGCTTAAGCAAACACTACCTTCTTATTCTGGTTAGTTTTGTTTGTGATGTTGTATTTTCTGTCCTTGAGTTATTTAACCAAAATAAGAATTAAGATTGGCTTTATTGTAAGAAGATGATAGGGATTTACAAACATGCATATTACATTTCTAATGTAATTAGAAACATTTCTAATGAGAATTTATTCTTATTTATGCTTTTGTGTATTTGTTTTTTTAATGGACAGGACTTCAAACTGTCCTTTCTTTTTTCTATTTCTTCATATACTTCATTCATCACAGCTGGATATCATGGCAGGGAGATCAATTCGCACAGCGTCTAAGCCAGGTTTTACCTACATCTAGCAGATGTTAGTAAAACTCTAGGTTTACTCATGTTTGGTAAAGAGATGTTTCACCATGTAAAGGAAGACTTCAAAGCTGAGGGGGTATGAAGCACAGAGAAAGAATGTGGCCTGAAATCTCTGTGTTCTTATTGTTTTAGCTTGAGCCAGTCTGAGGTGGGATGGCGACTCGCCAAAAGAAAATGGTCATTAAAGGCTCACAGTGATAGATGGAGCAGGGAAGCTCTGGTCCGTAAACTCTAACTCAGACCCAACCAATTCATCTGGATCTTGGTTAAAGATTATGATGAAGCCAAGAGAAAGGGACAGTCCACATGGCACTCAAGAAGACCTTTCAGCTCTTTCCTTAAGTGTAAATGAACCTCACTACAGGTTCCAATGTAACATCCTAAAACATGCAGAAGTTGCGGTAATGATGGCAACAGTCTTATTTATCATCAACCAAAAAGTTTTACATTCCATGGTGGAACTATATTCAGAGCCCGTTTACAAACTAGGCCAACAAATCAGTCGCACTGCTTCACGTGCATATGCTTCATTTTAGTATGAGAATTGTTTAATCCTAGTAGATCACTGCTTTATTGACCACAAGATTTCTGGAAATTTCTCAGACTATGTCCCTAATATAGCACAGTGCATCAATTTACTCTCATTGTAAGAGCATTCAAAATTATTATCATTTTGTGAATAAAATAATACTACAAGAATCAGTTTTATTTAAAGTTATTCAACCATCTACCTGTTTATATATGAACTTAAATTCCCAGATATATCTGTTCATAACATGTCTGCTGGAAAGTATCGTTCTAGAAGGAACTGGCAGTGAGCCATGGAATGAGTTAAAATTGATGAAAATTTTAATGAAAAAACTGAGATAATTTAAGTTGATTTTTAAAATATATTATCTTAAAATTAATGACCATTGAAGAAGGGGATATGACAAGTGTCAAACACATATAAAGGAAACATAAACGTAAGACATAAATGAATAAAATGAGAATCAAAAACAAAAAATTGATATTAAAATTAAACTCCCTAAACATCCATATTAATAGGAAAACTCTTGATTCATTTAAAAAACAACATAATAATTACTCTAAATAAGGGAAATTCCTAAATTCAATAATGCAAAAAAATAAAAGCAAACAGTGGGCAGACATAGAGCAACACTATATGAGGGAAAGAAGGCAAAGTCGCAATATTCTAAGAATGAGTTTTGGATACTGAGTAATAGACATGAGAATGCAATGAAAAAGTGTTAAAATTTAAAAACAACATCAATATATAAAATAAACAATTCATAACAAAATTATAAAAAATATGGAACTAAAATGAAAGTAACATAGAACATTCAACAATAATTTCTAGACATATATAAAAATGTGAAGTGAAACATATTGCATTTGGAAACTTTAGCACAATAGTATTTTTTCTAAAAATAATATGGAAAAATAAGAAGGATGAAAAGAATTGGAAAATATTATTTAAAGAGTAAATTAGTGTCTATGACTCTGGGCAGTGTAATTTAAAAAAGAAAAGCAAACCTCTTTATTTATAAACCATTACCAAAAATCATCACATAGTAGAATACAACAACTTATTCTTTATTGCCTGCCAGTAAATAATAGTGACTGTCATTCTCTGAGCACCTACTATATGTAAGCTCAACAAACTGTAGATGCTAGTAAGTTGGAGCACCATCATTCACACCCAACCAAATATATCCCCAAATCCATATGCTTTCCAGGGTGACATAATTAAAATTTACATTAATAGACTAATTCATCATGAGTAAGAGATTGAACTTAGAAAATCGGGAATTGGTTACCAATTCTTCTCTGTATTGATGGCTTCACAGCTGAAATTTTGAAATTACCGTTTTTGCCCTCAGTTAAATTACAATATAAATCAGGGTTCATTTGCTCATAGAATAAAGACAATATTAGGAATAACTTGTTCTTCAAAGGATCAATCCAAAGCATGGGAGGGCATGGTAAGCTTTCCCTTCGCATTCATACACACATATTTTTATAACTTGAAAATATAACAGAATGAGATAAAAATAGAGATCTAAGAAGTGAAGATATCAAGGAAATTAAAAACATAACAGCAAAATTAGAACCCAGATATAAGGGAGAAAGAATGGAAATAACAGATCAGAACTGTAGTCCTCAAATAAAATCAAACAACAAATTTCTCTAAGTAAAGAAATGCAATTAAAAAGACATGAAGAGGATGATAGAAAATAAGGTGTTAATGGAAATATTGAATGGAGTTCCTAACTAATAAGAGTACCTAATAGGTACTCTTGAGGAATAAATAAGAATTGTTGACCTAATAGGTACTCTTGAGGAATAAATAAGAATAGTTGCAAAAGAATCAATATTTAAAGAGAAAGTGAAATACCATTTCTCATAGTCAAAAAGAGACCTGAGTCAGTAGAAGAGCAGAGACGAGCAGGACAAGACCTGGTGGGAAAGGCTGTGAAGCATCTCCACTGCCCAGCGGACTCTAGGTGCTCTAACCGCTGTGTACAACTTCCCTAACAGGCTGACATGCAGCTGCAAGATGTTTTTCCTCAGTAACTAGGTTCATCTCATAAAACAAAAGCCCTCATTCTCATGGGATCGGTTAGGCACTGCCCTGAGGTCCCCATAAAAAGAGAGAGCAGCAGAGTGGAGTGGATTTCTTCCCAATGAAATGATTCACTTTGCTTCAGCTGTGACCTGTCCTTGCTGCCCTCAGGAGGAGGAGAATGGAGACAGTGTGTGCCTTACTGACTCTGCCTGTGAGTCCTGCCTTGTACTGGGTGATGCTTGCAACGTTTGAGCCTTTGATTCCTTTGAAGAATCTAAAGACCTCAAACTGTGTGAGACCAAAATAATAAAAAGAGTTTCACTTTTTTCTTTAAAGAACAATTTTACGTACAATCTGATAGGGACAGTTCATGTATAAGAGGGGACCAATCCAAGATTATTGATTGTGTTGCTGCCTTGACACTTGATCCAAATCCAATATAAGAAAACGCAGAAAAATTTTACTATCCTTATTCAGCAAGCTAACTGATTTGCTAGCTTAAAAATCGCTGTTTGGGTGGTTACTGGTCTTTCTTTTTCTAAGTGTGAAGTTTCATTACAGTTATCTTGTTTTCCATCCATGTTAGAATATCAGGAATTGGAAATTGGCTACAGTTTTGTTTACCTGATGTTCTCAGAATTTACAAAGTTTTTGAAATCCTTAACAAATCCTGCATTGGGCCCTGGATTTAGGAACCAGTGAGACTTATGTTATCTCCCTCTGAGTAAAAGATCAAGGTCCTTTTGTGGGTTATGATATAATTGTATTATATTGTTACAAGAATGTGGGTATAAGAATCTTTGTAGATCATAGATAAGTAATAGTTATAAACTCTGTGCCATCAATGGGTTTTGTCTTTGCACTTTCTCTTCTGCGTTAATCTGGTAACAAATCTTTGTTTCATGAAGGAAATATTAACGACATGGTAAAGCGTGGACAGCCTCCACAGTCCTGATTTCCGGGGATGGACAAATCCAGACATCTGAATCTTTAGCAGGAATTGTTCTTGAATATCAAAGAGAACTCTTTCCACCTGGATGGCTAAGGCAGTGGAATCTGAGACCAGGATTCTTCGTGACCATCTTGACAATGATGTCAAAAGACATCATCTAAAGCGTGGGGAAAGACACAACCCCAAGGATTTTGTTTCAGCCGGTTAGATTCCATTGGGATTCCCACAGGAACCAATGGTTTGTTCTTTTCATCATACTCACTGCTAAGGCATCTGTTGCTTTTCCTGTGTAGCCCAAAACTCATATGTAACAAAGTTTATAAGTACTTTTTTACATCCACGTTCTTTGCATATGTACGCTCCAGTAGGTCAGCAAGCGCCCACCTCTTTTTCAAGTTTCTCTCTCAAAGGTCATTGAGTGAAGGAAAAAATGGATGGATGGATGGATGAATGGATGGATGGATGAATCCACTGCACTGCATAGTTTCCTATTAGTTTGCAGAATTAGCACCTTGGGGAAGTCCTTTATTTTTCAAGAACAGAAATGTCTTAAAACAATTTTAATGACAATTTACTAAACTTTTAAAACAGTAAGTAACATAGTTAATGCAAAGCAAGAGTGAACATATTTATATAAAATAGAACATATAAATTAAAAACTGTAAAAATTGTAAATTACTTGAAATTCTTAAATAAATAAATAAATAAATAAATAAATACATATTTTATGGAATCAAGCTCAGGTACAAGGCTTAGTTACAGTTCACCAGATTCAGAAAATATTTGGGCATTATATATACCTAATAATACTGATAAAAATTTGCTAATTTTGAGTACAATTATTTTATAGCTGAAGCAAAAAACAAATTGCCTTTAAATGACTGGAAAACTAAGTCCGAGTTTGGATGTTCATCTCTGGGAATCACTTTCCTTCCTACATTCTGAGTTTTCTTGTGAGCACATGAATGAAGAAAAACCATCTCCTGATTTCCACTCTGACAACCTCCCAGGCACATTGACTGTTTTTCTTTTCTTGTAGATAGAGATGGATTCTCTGGAAGTAGCTCCTCACGGCCAGTGTGAGGTCCTTCATTCCCAGGAGAGATTCTTCTCCCATCTCCTGCAGCAAACAGGTCTCAAGGTCCTCCAGCTGGCGGTGAAGTCCTGAGAGGAGTTGTTCCAGGAGGGTCGTGTTCCAAACAGCAGAGGAGGCGTCTGTGTAGAAGAGGTTGAAGATCTGCTGGAGCATCTCGTGGAGGACAGACAGGGCCTGGGCCTTCTGGACCCGGTTGGCCTCCACCATCTCCTGGGGGAATCTGAAGTCAGTCCTGTCCTTCGGGCAGGAAAGAAGGGAGATCTTCCCCATTTGTCCCAACACTGTGAGGGTCTCCTGCTTTCCCACGTCCAGGCTCTGAGGCAGGTCACAGCTGAAGGAGCTGATGGGGCTGGAGAAGATCATCACCAACACCACCAGTGAAGGGACTGAAAAAGCCATTGGTGAGTTCCAAGGAGACCCTCTTCTGGTTGAGATGGGGGA
>PVIY010064531.1:0-10120 GCA_004026745.1 Myrmecophaga tridactyla
TTAATTAATAAAAAAAGTTAAAAAAAAAAGATATGGCTAGAGAAACAGCTAATTATCTAAAGATGAATGAAAACGAGACTTCAAGATATCAGAACTTATGAGATGTGGCAAAGGCAGAGCTGAGAGGGAGATATATTGCCCTAAATGCCTTTTTTAAAAAAGAAAAGTGAGCAAAAAATTGAAGACTTAACTGCTCATCTGGAGAAACTAGAGAAAGAACTGCAAACTAGCCCCAAAGCAAATAGATAAAGATAAATAACAAAGATTAAAGCAGAAACAAATGAACTGGAGAAAAAAAATAGAAAGACTAAAAAAACCCAGAAGTTGGTGCTTGGAGAAAATCAGTAAAATTGATGGATCCCTTGCTAGGCTGACAAAGAAAGAGAGATAAGACGCAAATAAAAAAATAAATAAAAAACAAGAGGAAGTTCGTTGCCATAGAGCCTGAAGAAATTTTTTAAAATCATAGGAGGATACTATAAACAACTATATGCCAACAAAATAGACAACTTAGATGAAATGGACAAATTCCTAGAAACATATAAAGAAGCTACACTGACTTGAGAAGAAAAAGAAGATCTCAACAAACCAATGACAAGTAATGAGATTCAATTAGTCATCAAAAAAACTTCCTACAAAGAAAAGCCCAGGGCTAGATGAGTTTATAGGGGAATTTTATCAAACATCCCAAAAAGAACTAACACCAATCCTGCTCAGACTTTGCTCAAACTCTTCCAAAAAATTGAGGAAGAGGTATGCTACCGAACTTATTTTATGAGGCTAACATCACTCTAATACCAAAACAGGATAAAGATGCTACAAAAGAGGAAAACTACAGACCAATCTCCCTAATGAACATAGAGGCAAAAATTCTCAACAAAATATTAGCAAACCTAACCCAATGACACATTAAAAGAATTATACATCATAACCAAGTGAGGTTTATACCAGGAACACAAGGGTGGTTCAACATAAGAAAATCAATCAATGTAATAGAGCACATTAACAAATTGAAAGAAAAAAGTCACATGATCATATTGATTGATGCTGAGGAAAACATTCAACAAAATTCAGCATCCTTTTTTGGCAAAAACACTTCATAAGGTAGGAATCGAAGGAAACTTCCTTAATATCCTAAAGGGCACATATGAAAAACCCATAGCCAGCAACATACTTAATGGTGATTTAAAGTATTCCCCCTGAAGTCAGGAATGAGACAAGGATGCCCTTTGTCACCACTATTATTCAACATTGTACTGGAGGGCCTAGCTAGAGTGATAAGACAGAAGAAAGGAATAAAAGGCATCCAAATAGGAGAGGAAGAAGTAAAACTTTCAATATTTGCAGAAGACACGATCCTGTACTTAGAAAACCCTGAGAAATCTATTACAAAGCTCCATGAGCTAATAAACAAATTCAGCAAAGTGGCAGCATACAAGATTAATGTACAAAAATCAGTAATGTTTCTATACACAGGTAATGACATAATTGAGGAGACAATTAAGGAAAAAATTCCATTCAAAATAGCAACCAAAAGAATCAAGTATCTACGAATAAGCTTAACCAGAAAACTACAAAACATTGCTAAAAGAAATCAAAGAAGACCTAAACAGATGGAAAGATATTCTGCGCTCATGGATAGGAAGATTGAATGTCATTAAGATGTCAGTTCTACCCAAATTGATCTACAGAGTCAATGTAATACCAATCAAAATCCCAACAACCTACCTTGAAGACTTGGAAAAGCTAGTTATCAAATTTATTTAGAAGGGAACGTGACCTTGACTAGTTAATGATATCCTAAAAAAAAGAAGAGTGAACTGGGAGAACTAACACTTCCCGACTTTAAAGCTTACTATAAAACCAGAGTAGTCAAAACAGCATGGTACTGGCACAAAGATAGAAGTATTGACCAATAGAATCAATCATGATCATGGAGATAGACCACAAATCTATGGTCAATTGATCTTTGACAAGGCCCCATATCCACTGCACTGGGACAGAATAGTCTTTTCAATAAATGGGCATGGGAGACTTGAATATCAATAGCCAAAAGAATGAAAGAGGACCCCTATCTTACACCCTCTACAAAAATTAATTCAAAATGGGTTAAAGACCTAAATATAAGAGCCAGTACCATACAATTCATAGAAGAAAATATAGGGAAACATCTTCAAGACCTAGTACAGGAGGTAGCTTCTTAAACTTTAAACCCAAAGCACAAGCAACGAAAGGAAAAAATTGATAAATGGGAACTCCTTAAAATAAAAACTTCTGTGCCTCAAAGGACTTTGTCAAAAAGTTGAAGAGGCAGCCAACCCAAAGGGAGAAAATATTTGGAAATCACAAATCGGATAAAGGTTTGTTACCCTGTGTACATAAAGAAATTATACAACTCAAAAACAAAAGAACAAACAACCCAATTATAAAATGGGCAAAGGATATGAATACGTATTTTTCCAAAGACCAACTGCAAATGGCGAAAAAGCACATGAAGAGATGCTCATCTTCATTAGCTATAAGGGTTTTGCAAATCAAGATGACAATGAGATATTACCTCACACCTATGAGAATGGCTGCTATTAAACAAACAGAAAACTACAAATGTTGGAGAGGAGATGGAGTAATTGGAGCACTTACTCACTGCTGGAGGGGATGTACAATGGTACAGCCGCTGTGGGACACAGTTTGGGACTCCTCAGAAACTAAATATTGAGTTGTCCTTTGACCCAGCAATAGCACTACTCAGTATATATACCCAGAAGAGCTAAAGGCAGTGACACAGACATTTGAACACCAATGTTCATAGTGGCACTTTTCACATTTGCCAAAAGATGGAAAGAAGCCAAGTGCCCATTAGTAGACAAGTGGATAAAGAAAATTCCATCCATATACATACCATGGAATATTTTGCAGCAGTAAGATGAAATGAGGTCCCGAAGCATATGACAACATGAATGGACCTTGAGGACATAATGCTGAATGAAATAAATCAGATATAAAAGGATAGAGACTGTATGATTTCACTATTATGACTCTGGTAAAGGTAATCTCAAAGCTTTACACTGTAGAATATAGCAGACTTAGAGGTACATAGATGCTAAAGATGGGGGAAAGGCTACTCAATGAGGTTGAACTTAAATGTAAGGGGATGGCTAGAAGTGATGGTAGCTAGTTAGTGGGGTTACAAGTAACATTGCCATATTGAAGGTGAATTTGATTGAAAGGGGATCTATAGTGCCATATATCACACTGATTAACTCTACAATTATAAAGAAGTTCTCATATGAACTCCTTTAAAGGCTTGATTTTGTACAAAGAGCCAATAATAGATGGGTATAGGAGAAAACTAATATTGCATGCTAAGGCCTATAGTTAATAGGAAAATAGCAACAGTATCATAACAATACGTGGGTTAAATAATTGAGAGGGGCAAGAGATTAGGGGAGGTTTTGATTTGATATTTGGTGAGGCTGTCTTTATTGGTTCTTTGTCTCTTTGGACCAGTGAAAATTGTCTAAAATTGAGCGTGGCTATACAAGCAAGTGACGGTACTATAAGACATGGCTCATTTATTTTGGACATTATTCATGATGCCCAGTGGATGGAGAGGACCAACAAATACAATGGCTGAGAAGCCGAAAGGCAAACTGATTTATATATATATATATATATGATAGAAAACTGTGCGGCTACAAAAAGGAATGACATGAGGCACGCAATGAACTGAATGAAACTTGGGCATGATGTGTTGGGCAAAATAAGCCAGAAACAAAAGAACAAGTACACTACGGTCTGTTTCAGAAAATACTTATAAGAAAAGTAGAGACTAGTTTGTAAGCCCTTATATCAGCCATACTTAGTCTGAAGTTGTAAGTGTATTTCTAGATTTGGAGACACTGAGCTATGTGTGTATCAGCTGGTATTTCCCTGGAACTTTGAGTACCTCTGTGACACTTAAGATTCCAGCTGGAGTTCTGCTGCTCTGAAAGTCAGCATTGCTATGTACAGTAAAGGTTAAAGTAACCGAAAATGAAATTAGACTTCAATTGAGATAAAAACAAAGCCTATCTAGTTGAGACTAAGGTAAATCAGAATACAGGGCAAAAGGTGATGGTGGTTGTACTCTAGACCTTCACCTACTATATGAGGCCAAAGGCAGAGAGGTTTATTGTGTCTAGAACCTAAATTTTCTATAACACACAATCTAAATCAACCTGTCTGGATAGCTCATTTAAACAACCCAAACACATGGAAAGAGGCCTTATAATTCTGTACAGCTTCATGTAATACCCAGGGGCATCCCAGACCATGGTGGGCTGATAACTTAAAGTATTGGTAGAGGCCTTTGAGGGAATAGAGAAAAAATATGGAAATATTACATTTTCCCACCTGGGAAACCCCTGGTACTCTCTCAAACATTAGGGACTCCCAAGGAAATAGGCCAAGCCCTTGATTACAAGGCTTGCCCTTAGTGAAACTTATTTCTATAGTAGAGATGCTAAGATTACCTCTAATTATGCCTAACAGTTGCTTATAGGAAACCTCTTTTGTTGCTCAGATGTGACTGCTCTCTCTCTCTCTCTCTTTCTCTCTCTCTCTCTCTCTGCCCAACTCTTCAAGGAAAATTGTTACCCTCCCATCTGCATGGGACATGACATTCAGGTTTGAAAATCTTCCTGATGACAGGGGATATGACTCCCAGGGTTGAGACTGGCCCTGGCACCATGGGATCGACAATGCCTTCTGTGCTAAAAGGGAGGAAAGAAATGTAATAAAATAAGGCATCAGTAGCTATTCTGGAGCCTACCTTATGCAAACAAGCTTCAGCTAGATAGTGCTAAATAGCCATGGTTTACCATACCCCAACTGCCATCATTCCTGTTAACCCTAAAGAACATCTAGGGCTCTAATTAAGACTCTATAAAAGTTTCGTGTACTAAGTTTACTTTCCTGAAACCTATAACTTTCCTAAACCAGATAAATCCTGAAATCCAAAGGGGCCAGCCTCTCTAAGAATATCAGCTAATTCCATTCCCCTATCCTATATCATTGACATCCCTTTTCAACATGAAAAAGTTAGAATGGGCATAGCCCAAAGATCCCTATGGATTGGGAGTAGGATCAAAGGAGAGGGAAGAGTTATAACAAAGAAGACAGGATTTAACAAATGAGTATGACTGCAGAATCACTAAATGATACCTCTTTTAGCTTCCAGTGTTTTGGAGCAGCTAGAAGGAAAAACCTGAAAAGGCGGAATGGTAACCCATAACACACTTCAAAATCTGTCCTGTAATTGCTAGTTAAAATGTACTTTGAAAATTATTATGGTTCTTTTCTTTCTTTTTTCTTTTTTGTATATATGTTGCATTTCACAATTAAAAATGTTTAAAAAAAAAGGGGGGGGTGAGGGGAGCTGACTGTGGACCATTGGCACTGAATGCAAGGCACCTCCTTTGGCACCTGCTGTCCCAGATACTGTGACTCTCACAGAAGCCATCATGGCTTCCACCAGTGTCTGGTATACGGACATTGACCTGGTAAACGCCTTTTCTTCCATTCCACCCTGGGAGGAGGACAAGGACCAGCTTGCTTTAAGATGGCAAGGTCTACAATTTACATTTACTGCATTGCTGCAGGGAAATTAAACTCCCCCACATCTGCCGCCAATGGGTGGGGTAGGATTTGAGCCAGCTGTTCCTGCCCAAAGGATTTCAAGTGTCCCCTTATACTGATGACATCACGTTGGTGGACCAGAGCAAGAAGCAAACAGCAGAGAGATTGCACACATTGCTAACTGCCTTGATAGTCGACTGGGCCATGAACCCCAGCAGGACACAAAGCCCAGCCTAGCAGTCACCGCCTTAGGCAGCAGGTGGGCTGGAGCCCAGAGCTGGATCCCTAACTGGGTCCAAGACAAATTACTCTCCCTAAAGTGACCCACCTCCAAAGAGGAAGCCCAGCAGTTGATTGGGCTATTTTCATATTGGCACCTGCATATTCCTTATCTCAGGATCCTCCCTGCACCCCCAGATAGAGTGAGATGCAAAGCAGGTCCTTCCTACTGGAGAGCAGCAGAGAAGCAGTCCCTACAGGAAGCAAAAGTGGCCTCAAGGACCTTTAGATCCTGGATTTCCATTCGAGCTACAGGTTTCTACCACCTGGACCCATGCCAACTCATCCCTCTGGCAGAAGGAAGGAGCAACTGGAGTTTGCAGACCCTTGGGATTTGGGATCAAGAAGATTCCAGATGCAGCCCAGCACTGCTCCCCCTTTGAGAGGCATCTCCTGGGTGCTGTTGGGCCTTGGTGGAAATGGAAAGGATCATTGTGAGCTCCCAGGTCCTCCTGAGGTCAGAAGTTCCCATCATGCCCTGGGTCCTGGGTCATCAGAACACTCACCCAGGCCACACCCCACAACAGAGCCTCAGCGAAGGAAGCCGTAATTCAGGCTCATGCTCACCTGAATCCCCAGAGAGCGGAGTGACACACTTGCATAAGCAGGTTGCAGAGGCCCCCTCAGCAATGATCCTGCTGCAATACCACGAGGGCCCTTCCCTCCTGCTTGGACATCCTGGGGGCCCTGACTCAAGGATTCCCCACCAGTACTGGTTCACTGATGGACAGGCCAAGATGAAGCCATCTGGTTTTCTATTGGGCAGCAGCTGCTGTTTCCCTTGCCTTTGGCAAAGTATACACCACCTCTTGTTCTGGACATACCATCCAATGGGCCAAACTGCAAGCTGTCCTCTTAGCTCTGGAACACTCATTCCCAAGCATCACCGTGTACCTATTCACTGACTCATGGGCCATTGCCAACAGCTTGCACTCTGGCCAGGTTCATGGAGGGGATGCAGTTGGAGAATTAAATGTTCCCCAGGGTGGGAAAGGGAACTTTGGAAGCAATTGGTGATGTGAAAGAACACCATCTGCTACTCATGTGGATGAGCCTGGCAAGGGCCTGTACTGCGATGAGGATCATTGGAATGACCTGGCTGTTAAAGGGTGCCCTGAGCTGCTTTTCACCACCAATGTGCTGAGCTCCTTCTGGGAGAGAAGCAGAGGATAAGCCCTGCCCAGAGGAAGAGGACAATGAACCCTCTTTTGATGACATCCATGAAATCGTTGAACTTCCCATGGCTGCCTCCACAACTGGGTACATATTCCATCAAACTGGACTTTGAGATTCCAACACCATGAATTTATGGCCCAAGAACATGGAGTACCTCCCTCAATAAAAGAGGCCCAATCTGCCATTTACCAATGTGAGAGAAGTCAACCACAAGCCAGAGCATGAAAAGGGCATTTAGGGGCTATTCCTACAGGGGCTGCACTGGATTGTTCATGGCACGTGGACTAAGTGAGCCCTTTCCTGACATCCCACGGTGCAGCCTACACTTTGGTTGTGGTAGACACCTCTTCCAATTCATCATGCAGAAAAGATAGACACAGATACCTTGAAAAAGTGACTCTGCCACCCCTTTGGGTACCCAGATGAGTCTCCTCAGACCAAGAATCCCACGTTATATTCATGGTATCTACTCATAAGGTTATGATACAAATTAATAGATGGGATACTGTTTGTAATGGTTTTAGAGCAGTGACTAGTATTATTTGTTAAGCAAATTTTCATTGTGAAAGTGAATAAATTTTAAAAATCATGTCTTAATATGTATGTATATTAAGCTGAGATTAATCATTAAATTAATTATACATTAAAAAAAAAATCCCACGTTACCGCACAGTCCACTCAACGATGGACCCAGACACATGGAATTAGATGGACCTTCAACATCACCTCCCACCCACAGGCCGTGGCCTTGTGGAGAAATTAGCAGCTGCTTAAAAAAGAAGCTGCAGCATCTACACCCTGACAGCTCTCTTACTAGATGGACAGTCTGTCTTACTTGGGTCCTCTGAAAGCTGAACCCAGCAGTTCCCTGGAAATAAACACAGCCTTATCCCACTCCCTATACATAGGGTGACAATCCAAGGAGTGTGAACCTGTGACACCTGACAGGCCCATGCTGGAGGTTGGTGGAGTAGTGCCTACCCCTAGTTGGACCACTAACCCCCTTGGGAAGAGTCATGGGGGATCTTCCAGGAGTCCTGAGAACTCCCATCTATCAGGAATGGGAGCGGAAAATACAGATAAGGTGGGCTGGAAGATATAGATAAGGCACTTAGAGCAATGGGAAAGGAGGGAGGTTATAGCTCCAGGTAAGGAGCAGATAGACTGGGTAGCTACAGATGGAAAAGATGTTACCGCAAATAAGCAGAGGAACGCGTCTCCCACTGGAGATGGTTGTATAACCACCCTGCCGGAACTGTTTGCTGCTCCCCATTCTTGTATCTATAGATTCGGCCCAATGGCAGCCTGGAAGGAAAACACTCTCCTCCAGCTGACGTGGGCCATCACAGTGGCAGGGAGCCTGACCAACTGCCCCAGCTACCATCTGACTCCTCGTGCCCTATCCCCTCTTTGCCAAACCCAGATTGCCGCTCAAGGAGCTGACTTCACATTTGTACTAGTATCAGGAAGTCCTTCATTTCTGTCTGTGCCACTTCTTCTCAACCTCCTGGACACCCTGTTGGATGCAACAGCTCCTGATATAATGAAACTGAAAACTGCTAGCATCCCTGAGATGGCCAGTGACTGTCTAGGGGTGGGCTGCACCCTCCAGGGTTTATCTTCCTTTGTAGAGGAAAAAAAGCCTGCCCTGTCTGGGCCACTCCCTGCATAGGTTTTTGGATGACAGGACAGTGCTGTCTCAGAATTCTGACTGTCCCCTTAAAACAAGTCCAATAGCTGCCAAGTGTACAAACAGATTCTACATGGGAGTTCTTTAGCTGACTCCTGGGGGGCTAGGGAGCCTGTCAGGCCTGATCCCCCTGCTTGGAGTAATGGTCTGCATAGGAATCATCAAGGCCTTCCCAGTGTTGTAGCCGCTGGCGTCCCCAAAGTTTTACTGTCAATATTGTTAAGAGCTATCAACCGATAGGCCATGCCCATCTCCACCTTTGTGTACAAAGTGGGAGGTGGGTTTGTGTTGTGCAATCTAAATGTAGAGTTGTGTAGGCTAACGCCTGGCTGAAATACTGAGGGGTGGACAGGCTGGGGAGGGCACAGACACACTCAGCAGCCCAGTCTTCGCCTACCACTCCCCTTTCCCCCTCTTGTTTGTTTGCAGGCAGTGTTTGGTATGCTTCCATTTGTGCCTCGTGGCTTGCAGGTGTCTGGTATGTTTCTATTTCGTGAAAGACCTCAGGCAGCCAGGGGAGACATCAACTCTCAACCAGCCCCACCTGCTTGTCATGGCACAAGGGTTGCTCATTGGCAGGACCCCCTCCCCCTGGAGTGTAAAAAAGCCCATCACTTGGGCAGTGTTGGTGTCCCTCATCTCCAATGCAAAGTGGGGCTGGTGGAGCTGCCATAACTGAGACAGAGGCAAGATGGCGGCTTAGTGAGGTGTGGGATTTAGTTCACCCTCCAGAGCAGCTAATTAATAGTAAATAATCAGGAAGAGTATCGAACAGCTGCTGGGGCTACATCAGTGACCAGACAAACAGTGTACACCTGTCTGGACAAGCTGGACTGGCTGAGGCCCCACAAAGAACTGTAAGTCCCCCAAGCTGCATAGGCAGGCGCCCATCCCACGGGCATGGCAGACTCGTTCCCCAATGGGAAAGGAAACAGACTTTACTAGCAACAGCTCCACTTGTGAAATTAATTAATAAATTCTGACTACTGAAAATAGGCCCCCAGCACAGAGAAACCTCGAATAAGCATTAAAGGTCCTAGGAGTTTTGCCCTGGCAGAGAGGGGATGGCGCTAAGGAAAAAAAAAAAACAAAAACCCGAGGCTTTTTGAGTTGGACAGCACAAAATACTGCAGAAGGGTTGGACCCAAGGTTCCAGAAAGATGGTGGAATAGGATAGATTGAGTTCACCCCTGCTCCAAGGAATAGCTGGAAAAGGAACAGGAAGGCAGGTGAGACAGCAATTCCAGGGTGTAAGTGACCCCGGAGGGTCATGTACAGCACATGGGGAGGCCCTGGTTACAAAAGCTGAAGAATTGAGATGCAGAGATCCAGAGACTGCCAGCTGGTGCAGACGGCCTA
>PVIY010064532.1:0-10120 GCA_004026745.1 Myrmecophaga tridactyla
GCTGAATCTCAGCTCATTCTAGGATTTCTGTCCCACGCTGCCAGGAAGATCCACACCCCTGGTAGTCATGTCCCACGTAGACAGGGGGAGGGTGGTGAGTCTGCTTGCTGTGTTGGCTGGAGAGAGAGGCCACATCTGAGCAACAAAAGAGGGGATTTTTCCTTTTATTAGTTCATTTTGAGTGGAGGCTTTTCCAGGGGATGTGTTATGTTGTCATGTTGATGTAGTTGCTTTCCCAAATTATGTTTTTGAGTTGCAATGAAATAGCAGTCTTTAATGTACAGTTTGTAATGATTTTGAAATAATCTGCAGTTTCTTGTGCTAGTAATTTTTTGGACTTGTAACTTTAAACATTGTGAAATCCTGTTAGTTTCTAAGAAATCCTGTTAGTTTCCATATTAGTTCTTCATTGATAGTTTTAAGACCATATACCTGCAGGGTCTTCATTTAATAGCTTACTTTCTGAAATAATTTAGTTTGTAAACTGATTACTGATGGGTTTTTATGGTGCCAATAACCAAACAAACAATTAGGAGACTGTGGCTTTACTTAATTAAATTACTATGCTGAACATTTAAAGAGATCATGGTTGTTTTTTCCATCCCCAAACTTTTATTTAGTTTCTTTTGTTTCAACACAGATCTAGAGGGAGGCAATTAGTAAATTGTTTATCATTACAAAATATTTAATGTTCATTTCAACAGAATGATTTATATGTGTAAAAATTTTATTTAATATCTGCTATTCTTCATTAGGAAGAAAAGGAGTTGGGAGAAAAAAGAGCAGCTGAACTTACTAGCCTCACTGGACTCTTTGTCCTTAGAAGAACCCAGGAAGTCATAAATAAATATCTTCCACCTAAAATAGAGACTGTAGTCTTTTGCCGACCAGGAGCACTACAAATTGAGCTTTATCGAAAACTATTGAATTCTCAGGCGATCAGATTCTGTCTTCAAGGATTGTTGGAAAGTAGTCCACATCTAATATGTATAGGAGCTCTTAAGAAACTATGCAATCATCCCTGCCTTTTGTTCAACTCTATAAAGGTAAGTGGTTTGTAAGACTAGGTCAGGGGTATGAGAATTCTGTGTCATATGAATTCAGGAAGGCAGATTGGGGTAATCCCTGTGGTTGCATTTGTGGGTTTTCTTAAAGGTCTGCAGCCAACCTGGTATTAGAATAGTAAAGAATAGTATCTATTCTACTATAGATCTTATCCAGCCTTCTGGTTATTTTTCAGAATGGATTCACATTTCTAGAGCTAAACTAGGAATAAAATGGGTCTGGGAGCTTACCTTCTAGAGTTTTGCTTGATGCCCTTTGGCACCTTATCTGATACTGTCCTGTTCTCCCTTCTTGTTTCGTGTTAGTATAGTCAGACAAGTATTGTTTTAATGCAATTTTATTGAGATATATTCACACAACATACAGCAATCCAAAGTGTACAGTCACTGGCTCCCAGTCTCATCACATAGTTGTGCACATATCACATGATCAATTTTAGATCACATGATCAATTTTAGAACATTTCATTACTCCAAAAGAGAAATAAAAATAAAAAAGAAAACCCAAATCCTCCCATACCCTTTCTCCCCTCCTATTCCTGACCCTTAGTATTGATGTGGTACATTTGTTACTCTTGATGAAAGGATATTAAAATATTACTGTTAACTATAATTCATACTTTGCGGCAGGTATGTTTTTTCCTATATATCCCTCCTTAACTCCTTGTAATAGTGTTGTACATTTGTTCTAGTTCATAAAAGAACTTTTTTTATGTTTGTGCAGTTAATCAAAGACATTGTCTACCACAGGATTCACTGTGTTAAACATTCCCATGTTTTAACCTCCAACTTTCCTTCTGGTGTAGTAAGTCAAGTTTTGATGAGGAAGTATTAATGAGGAAATTTTGATGCGGAAATGGGGCATCAAAGATGTACATAAATACTTTTCTTTTTTTGTAGAGAAACTTAATTTTAGTGATATTCTACTATATTTAAATCTCCTATTTTCTTCTCTGAATATATATATTAAATATTTGTGTGATTTTTTTTCAGTTACTTTTTTTTTTGCATGAGTAGGCACCAGGAATCGAACCCGGGTCTCCGGTATGGCAGGCGAGAAATCTGCGTGCTGAGCTACCATGGCCCGCCCTCAATTACTTATTTTTTGTTGCTATATATTATGTATTCTCATACCATGTAATCATCCAAAGTGTACAGTCAGTGGTTCACAGTATCATCATATATAGCTGAGTGTTTATCATCACAATTGACTTTTTTTTCTTTTTTGTGAAAAATAACGTATACAAAAAAGCAATAAATTTCACATTGTAACAATTAGTTGTAGAACAGATTTCAGAGTTTGGTATGGGTTATAATTCCACAATTTTAAGTTTTTACTTCTAGCTGACCTAAGATACTCTAGACTAAAAGGAATATCAATATAATGATTCAGCAATCCTACTCGTTTGTTAAACCCTGTCTTCTCTGTATAACTCCACCATCACCTTTGATCTTTATCCCACTCTTTAGGGGTATTTGGGCTATGCCCATTCTAACTTTTTCATATTGGAAGGGGCTGTTGATAATATGGGATAGGGGGATGGAACTAGTTGATGTTCTGGAGAAGTTGGCCCCTCTGCATTTCAAGACTACATTTGGAAGTTGTAGGTTTCTGGAAATTTACCTAGTGCATGGAACCTTTGTAGAATTTTATATAATGCCCTAGGTATTCTTTAGGATTGTCAGGAATGGTTGTGGTTGGGGGTTGGCAAGTTATGGTAGGTAGCAATGTCTAACGGCAGCTTGCATAAGAATGACCTCCAGAGTAGCCTTTCGACTCTATTTGAACTCTCTCAGCCACTGATACTTTATATGTTGCATTTCTTTCCCCTCTTTTGATCAGGATGGCATTGATGACCATCTGTGCCGGGGCCAGACTCATTCCTGGGGGTCATCTCCCACGCTGCCAGGGAGACATTCACCCCTGGATGTCATATCCCACTTAGCGGGGAGGGCAGTGATTTCATTTGCACACTTGGGCTTAGAGGCCACATCTGTAACAGAAGAGGTTCTCCGCTCCCTGTGTGGGACATGACATCAAGGGTTGAAACTCTCCCTAGCACTGTGGGATCAGCAATGCCATACCAAACTCCTAAATCTGTTCTACAACTAATTGTTGTGATATGCTTTGAAATTTATTGCTTTTTTGTATATATGTTATTTAAAGAGAAGGAGGACTATAACAGCGAAGAAAGGATTTAACAAATGAGTATGACTGCTGAATCATTATATTGATATTTCTGTTGGTCCCCAGTGTCTTGGAGCAGCTAAAAGAAAAAATGAAAAATCATGGAACCCATACCGAGCTTTAAAATCTGTTCTGTAACTACTTTTTAAAATGTACTTGGAAATTTATTGCTTTTTTGTGTTTGGTTTTTTTTTGGTATATATGTTCACAGTATATAATGTATATATGTATATATAATGTGTGTGTGTGTGTATATATATATATATATATATATACACACACACACACACACAATATATAATGCATATATATTTCACAATTAAAAAAAAACCCAACATTAAAAGACGTCCCCTGGAAGTAAGTCTCAGGCATACTTTAAGTAGGCTAAGTTTCTCCACTACGTATATAAGCTTCACAAGAGCAAGCCTCAAGATCAAGGGCTTGGCCTATTGACGTGGGTGTCCCTAATGTTTGACACAGTATCAGGGGTTTCCACAGTGGTAAAGTTCAATAGTTCCATATTTTTTCTTCCATCCCTCTAAAGTATGATTTTAATCACTACGTAGTTGAATTGATCACTTGGAAATTTAATGTACATAAGGCAGTTTGGAGTATAGGAAGAGTTTTTTGTTTTGGATTAGACCTGGATTTCAGTCTTTATGCTACTACTTATTATTCTTTAACTATGTGCTAGTTTAATAATGGACAGGTTATATCTGTGATCCTCAGTTATGCCATCTGGAAAGCAGAGAGAATAATAACTTCCTATAGTGTTATTGTAACAATTTGATTAAATAGCATGTAAAAGAATTTAGGAGAAGGCTTGGCCATAAAAGTTGTACTGTAACTAGTAATACCCTTTTTTAAAAACAGTAAAACCATATTTTGAAAACAGTGAAATTTTACTACATTATACTTGAGGTCATTGATTATGTACTTAGAAAATGAGTGTTCATCAGAATTCTTCAAGTTTATTCTGCAATTGTTTTATGTTAGTTTATCTTAGAAGAATTCAGTTTTCTGTAATTGTAGTCGGCAGGATTATAATTTATTAAGCAGCTTTTTAAGAAACAGATTTTATATACGATGATAAAAATTAAACCCTTTGAGTATCATGCCCATCAAAAATAGAAACCCGAAATGTTTCCTTAAAAGGGAGACCTTTATGATAGCCCAGAATGTGACAGTTAACTTGGAGTATCATTGCACATTCTTGAAGAAAGCAGTAAGGGACTAGTGTATTTCTTTGTTGTTTCTGTATGTCCACTAGTAACAGGATAGGATATTACAAGTTGCAAATAAGATGCATATTTACAATCAGAAACTTCTTCAGGAAAAGCTTTCCTCTAATATCATAGCAAATAAGGAACAATGAAAATGGCTGAAATAAGCCTTTCAAATGCATAAGTCATCTTTATGCAACAGTTTATAAAATGTGTTCCTGTTGAGACTAGGTTGTTTCCCAGTTCAATCAAGATGATGGGTCTCTCTTTAGGAGATGTGAATGAAATGAAGCCAATAAAAAATCATAAGTTTTAACCCCTCACCAAAGGGTATTGGTTTACACAGAGGCTACCATCTGTGACCTGTTCTGGGGAGACAGTGTTCTGATTAAGCTGATAGGAGAAGTCTGACTTGTAAATCCTTATGATGGAGTTGATACATCATGTTATCACAGCATAAAGATATTATCCATTAGTTGATTCTTAATTAGGGGTTTACATTATAATCTCCTGGGTCGCTTTTTAAAAAATGTCTGGGAAGCTTTTTAAACTACATTTGTCCAGGCCTCAGCACATATCTACCGATTTAAACTCTGAGAGTGAAACCCTGCAAGGTCTGAGGATTTTGAATAACCTTTCCTAAATGATTCTTATTTCTTGTTCCTGGTTAAAAATTTGTACGTTAAGATTGCCCATCTTCTTTTTCTCTGATTTAATATTCACCAGACAGTCTTATACTAGTGATTTGGCTTCTGCTATAGGCCTTCTTTTATAGGAAGAAATGCATAGAGCCGTTGGTTTAAGTAGGCAGATCTCTTAGATGAGTCAATAAATTTTCATTCTGATTTATTATTCAGTCTCTTGATTTGATTCATAGAAATCATTTCCTTAGAGATTAAGCATATTCAAGTTTCTGAATGTGAAAAACTATGAACTGGGCCAAGTATCTCTTGTCTTTTGATGACCTGTGATTGAAAGACCTAACATGACACAGCCAGCAACCATCTCTTTCATCCTCTATATCCCAGTGACAGAAATATCTTAGCATGCCAAATATTTTTAACCCAGTGACTTTACCAGTGATTTACCTAAATCTTGTTGTATTTTGGGAATAAATCAAATTAAAATTATTACTGTGTGCCCAGCATTTTACACTAATGGTGGGTTAAGGGATGGGGATTTCCTGCCTGTAGGTAATTCTAGTATTATTAAAGAGGAAAGAGAGTACACATGAAAACAACAGGGAAGTACAAAAAACTATACTCAATTAAATAGGCTGGAGTTGAAATGTGTATACTGTAAAGGTATACTCGTTACCAAAACAAAAAACAAGAAGAGGCTGTGAATAATTAGGTGAAATTTGCATTGGGTCCTCAAGTACTGATAAGACTTCTATAATAGGGCAGAAAAATGAGGAAGCCTACCAGGCAGGGAAGGTAGGTTGAATTTTAAAAAGCTGTGAAAGCTGTGACAAATCTGGTAAATGTGATGGAGAACAAGAAGACTAGCAATCTCAAGAATTTAACCTAAAAAAATGGCATAGTCATTAATAACCATAATGTCTAGTTATGTGTTCACATGTGAGCTAGGCAATTTTGAATGGGGAGTTTCAGAGATGCTAATAATTACTTTGGAATAAAATTATTCTAAACATTATTTACTATTAATAAAATAAAAAATATTACTGTAATTAAGACTAAATTTCTCTAATTTTTTGGTGGCATTGTTCTTTCTGGAAGATGAAAGTGATGAGATTTAGCCAACTATTGTTTGTTTTTGAGTTTCACTTGAGAGGTGCTGTGAGAAGCCCACAATCAGAAGACAAAAGCAATAACAGGCGAGAAGGAAGAGAAAGAGAGGAAAGTATTAGGGCTGACAAATCTCAGGGTTTGGGAGCAGACAGATTTTTTTAACAGTGTTAGTTCTCTATTTCCCTCTCTTTTCTTTTTTTTTCTTACTCGTAGTTACATATGGATAATAATCCTGTGCTTGTTGGGTGAAGGTAGAAGGTGTTAGGATTTTTATAATTAACTAGATAGGGTACATGTTAATTTTGTAAAAAATGATCAAATAATCACCTGTTAAGATTTTATGTTACCTTAGTTTTTATCAGGAGGTTATTAATCTCCGTTTTTTCCCATTACTGAGCATTTTTTTCTCTCTTACAACTAAAAAGTGTTAAAATCATTTTGAACAGGAAAAAGAATGTAGTTCAACTTGTGATGAAAATGAAGAAAAGAATCTATATGAAGCCTTGTTAAATGTGTTCCCTGTTGACTACAACCCTCTCATGTTTACAGAGAAGGATTCAGGAAAACTACAGGTGCTGTCAAAGCTCTTAGCAGTTATCCATGAACTTCGTCCTTCTGAAAAGTAAGAGATTAATTTAATAAACTGTAAATTTTCATGGAATTTTGACTTGGAGTAGGTTCTTCCCTCTCCACCCTCCTCTGCCTTCCTCCTTTAATAAGAAAGCATTAAAAATACGTTGTTTTCTTCTTTAGGGGTATTTTGGTTAACTCCCAATAGTCTGTAAACTTAAAACTAACATTGTGGCTACAGGTTTTTTTTTGCATTGGCAGGCATCGGGAAACAAACCCGGGTCTCTGGCATGACGTGCAAGAACTCTGCCTGCTGAGCCACTGTGGCCTGCCTGTGTCTGCAGGCTTTTATTTAAGCCTTATTTTATGTTTTTTAAAATTTTTATTTAAAATTATATTTTAATGTAATATGTACATTAAAAAAACTTGATGCTCTTTTTTTTTTTTTTTTACATGGGCAGGCACCGGGAATCGAACCCGGGTCCTCTGGCATGGCAGGCAAGCATTCTTGCTGCTGAGCCACTGTGGCCCACCCAACTTGATGCTCTTTTGATATATAGCTCCTAACTTGTTTCTCATCTTCAGTATCTTTCTTTTACTGACCCTAAAACATTGATATTCCTTAGGGTTTTCTCCTCAGTTTTCTTTTCACTCTAAGCAATCTACTTGGGTGATCTCTACTCCCTATAGTTTCAAATGCACCTGTATAGTGTTGATTCCAAATCTATAGCTCTTAATCCTACCCTCTTTTCTAAGTTCTACATCTTTACATCTAACTTTTTAATAGATATCTCAATTTATCTGGATGTCCTGTAGGACTTAATCAGCACATATCCCTAATTGATTTCATTATTTGCCATTGCAAACTTCATCATTCGCCATTATTCTTTGGCTTAATGAATGGTAACATAATGCAAACAAAAAGCCTGATGTCATTCTAGACTTACTTTTCTTTACTTTTTCAGCTTTCATTCAGTCATTAAATTCTATTTCTTTGATTTTATTTCTTAACCTCAGGAATGTGCCTCCTTCTTTGTGGTATTAAGGTTTTTGTTTTGATACTAATGATTACTGATTTAGATTATGATGGTCGTAACTACTTCCCTCTCACTTTCAAGACTGTCATATCCCCAACATTACTATATATTCTTTTTCTAAAATGTAGATATGATCGTGTCACTCTTAAAAATTATCCAAAATTCTGAGTTCCCTTCAGGGTCATTTCTAAACTCTTTAGAACATTGAACAAGGCTCTTCATGATCTGGCTATTACCTTCTGGTCTAGCCTCTTTTCTTACCACTCCATACTTGTCATGTGGTCCAGTCAAACTACCAACAGAACCTATAATTTGCTCTACTTTTCACCCTCTGCTCTTGCATCTTACAGATTCCTATGCCTGGCGTACCTCTCCTTCTCATTCTCCTTATCCATTTTCTTTGTTAAGACTCCACTGAGATGCTGTCTTCTTTTGGAAGCCTCCTGCCTTAGATTGAGTTAGATGCCCCTCTTCTGTACTCCTGTAGCATCTGTACATAGTCTAATGGAGTATCTCTCACATTATGTTATAATCCTTGGTTCTTTTATAAATTAGTACCTAATACAGGGACTGTGTCTTAATTTTCTCTATAGGAGTTATTCACACTGAGTTTGTGAATAAATGGAAGGATACATAGAAACAAATTGCAAAATAATTGTCAAGGAATCTTTCTTAATCTCTTTGTTTCATTTATAGTATCATTTTAGTTGTACAGGTTTTTAGCTTTTTCTAACATCGAAGTAAGTAAAACAAGGACGCTTACTGTGAAATGTTTAATAATGCTTTGATTAAAAAGTTTTAGTAGTTAGCTTTTATAGGTACAAAAGCATATGTGTAATGTATGTATGTAAGTCCTGACCCAGTTTGAACTTAAGGCTGAAAACCTTTATTTGGCTTGTATTTGCGTTTTTTTTTTTTTTACTAGATCTTTTTTCCTCCTCTTCTCTGAGGAATGGTGTGGGGAGATAGGTAGTATTGGTTGGAAAAAGGATAATGAGTTGATAATTGAGAGTTTGAGAGGAAATTAGAACAGACAAAGTTATGGACATATGTGTGAAAATTTATCCTTACAGATACTGTAGGGGAAATTTTCACTCATGTAGATGGAAGCAAGGAAGAAATGATGAGAAAAATATAATTTGGAGATAGGGTTTGGGATGAAATAATTTTGACTGCTTGTGGTTCTCCAAGAAAACTGAATCCTGCCTTGTCCCATCAGAGGAGAAGGAGCCCTTCTGTTAGGGGAATAGACAGTATGTTTGCCTGATGCCTCACATTATCTGAAGAGATGGCTCTTTCTTTTATACAGCCAATTGGTACAAACGCCAGGTTTTCCAAAATTGGGCTATATGCACAAGCATTCCCTTAAAACTTTCAAAATATATTGCTAGAAATTAGTAACAATGTTTGATTTCAGGGATAGTATAACAGCTGTTAGCATTAACTTAAACCATGTAGTTTTACTGTAGGTGTACAGGCAGAACTCTTTTAGCACATACAGTACTTTTGTGCACATTAAGAAGGTATCTTCTTTGGGTAGATGAGTTAGAACAAGATCCCTCCTTTGGGTGGAGGGATATCTGAGGACTCCTGACTTGGCCAGTAGGTAGCACTTTTATGGAATTTTTAAAAGGGCACCTTTTCTTCTTGGTTGTTGCAATCTTGTACTAGGTCTCATGGGTTAGTGAGCAGAGGTCATGCTGAATTTCAACCGCTACATACCTGTTGGCTTGGGTATTCTGGTGAGAGGTACAGTATCTACTCTAGCATACATGACAGCCTTGCTTACAGATTTCACCTATTTTAGGGAAAGTCTGGTGACCATGAAAATGATAGCTTTGTTTAAAGTGCTATTTACTTATGAGGGTGGATGCTCTAGACCTCTAACAGGGGATTGAATATATAGGACCCCTGTTCTAGTTTGCTGAGATGAGGAATGCCGAGCTGCTTAGGCTGTGCTACATTGCGTTCTCTCATTTAAGCACCAGCTAATTAAGTCAAAGGTCACTTATTGAAGCAGACACGCCTCCTAGCCGACTGCAGATGTAAATCAGCAACAGATGAGGTTCACCTACCATTGGCTTATGGCCGCAGCAACAAGACTAGGTATGCTCACCTGGCCAAGTTGACAGCTGAATCTAACTAACACAACCCCTTATCAAGACAGTCACCTATTCCATCCAACAGGCCATTGAATCTTGTAAGAACTTTTTTGGAAAAAATGTTCTAGAGTCACATTTCCTTTATCCAGCAAAATTGTGTCAGAAAAACTATGTTCAGATAATAT